>JAADWZ010000138.1:0-64588 GCA_023336445.1 Pythium dissimile | reverse complement strand
GATAGGCGAGCGCGGCGTCAACTTGTCGGGCGGTCAGAAGTCTCGTGTCGCGCTCGCTCGTGCTTGCTACAGTGACGCTAGCGTGTACATTTTGGATGCTCCGCTGTCGGCGGTTGATGCCATTGTGCAGAACGAGATCTTTAACAAGTGTCTTCTGGGATTGCTTCGTCATCGCACGATCATCCTGGTGACCCACAATCCAGAAATTATCGCGTCCGAGCACGTAACGAAGGCTGTGACGATCAGTGACAATGGCGCACTCGTGGAGACGCGCTCCACTCGTGGTGGACGCCCAGCTTTCGAGCCCCTCGTCACTCCGCTTGCATCCCGTGCGTATGCAAGGAGGCCGTACGAAGACAACGATAATTTGGATCGTCATGGTGCGCATGAAGAATTCTCGGGACCCGCAGTTGATGTCGCTGAAGTCCAGGAGCTGACAGATAAAGCTGCAGGACTCTCATCTCCATTTCATGATCGTGCCGTTAGTGGAACATTCGAAGACAGTGTCGAAGTCAGTGGCGTCGAAAAAGAGGATACCGCAGACGAAACGCATCGGCTTGTTGACGATGAAGAACGCAAGCAAGGCCGAGTCGGCTTCCATGTCTTCAAAGTATACTACAACGCGGTCGGCGGGTTTCCCATCCTGACGATCGTATTACTGTCCCAGGCGTTGTGGCAAGGACTCCAGATTTCCAGTGACTTCTGGTTGAGTGCCTGGTCGACGGATGCTAGCGCGAATCCAGAGGACACTGTGCCGGAAAGCTATCGCATCGAGATTTACACCATCCTCGGCCTCACATCCGCATTCATGGTGGTTGTACGCACGTTGACAGTGTCCTACTTCGGATTGCGTGCAGCCCAGCGGCTCTTCGACCGGATGACGTTCTCTTTGATGCACGCCCCCATGAAGTTCTTCGATGCCAATCCTTTTGGGCGCATTCTAATGCGCTACTCGAACGACGTGGGCGACGTGGATATTTCGGTGCCTCTTTCGTTTGGAGGGTTTCTCGCGAATCTCTTCGCCGTAGGCTGTACAGTGGTGACAACTGCAGTGATCATTCAGTGGAAGGGCGTTTTCCTTCTTCCGGTCGTGATGCTGTACATATATGTGGGACTCTTCTATCTCCAGCCGGCCCGCGAAGTTGAGCGAGTTCTTCGCACGGCTGAAGCGCCCATTCTCAGCCATCTCTCCGAGTCGATCGAAGGAGGACCCACCATCCGTGCGTTTGGCTTCGCTGACGTGATTCGCTTCGAGGAAGCAAACAACCAGAAGCTCGACATTTCGAACAAGTTTTGGTACGCGCGCCTCGCGATATCTCGGTGGTTTGGCTTGCGGATCCAGTTGTTAGGAAGTGTCCTGGTTTTCACCGTCGCATACTCACTAGTGCTGCTTCACAACCAGCTCTCGGCCGCTATCGTTGGGCTCGCATTTTCGTACGTGTTGAAGATCTCAACAAGCATGGAGCGGATTATCCAGGCATGGTCAAGTGTGGAAACAAGCATGGTTAGTCCAGAGCGCATGCAACAATTCGTCGATATCGAGCAAGAGCCGCCGCACAAGATCCCTTCAGTTGACCCGTCTCCATCATCATCGTGGCCGGCCACTGGTAGTATCAAGTTCGAAAACGTTAGCTTTCGATACAGGCAAGATGACCGTCTCGTGCTCAAGAACCTCAACGTCTTCGTCTCTGGTGGCGAGAAGATTGGCATTGCTGGCCGCACTGGTGCCGGAAAATCAAGTCTCACGATGGCTTTGTTCCGCATTAACGATGTGGCATCCGGTGCCGTGATCATTGATGGGGTCGACGTGGGTAAGATCGGACTCAAGGCTCTGCGTCAGAACATGTCCATCATCCCGCAAAACCCAATCTTGTTTAGAGGGCCACTGCGAACATATTTGGACCCGTTTGATGGGTACTCCGACGACCAGCTGTGGGAATGCATCCGTCGAGTCGGTCTTAACGACCGCATCAGTGGCGAAGACGACAAGCTCGAGTACACCGTCGAGGAGAATGGAGAAAACTTCAGCGTCGGCGAACGTCAAATGCTCTGCATGGCTCGCGCGCTGCTTCGCGACTCACGCATCGTCATCTTCGACGAAGCCACCGCTGCCATCGACCACGAGACCGACAAGAAACTCCAGCGTGTCATCCGCGAGGCCTTTGACAAGTCGACGGTGCTCACGATCGCGCATCGGTTGGACACGATCTTGGATTCGGACCGTATCTTGGTGTTGGACGCTGGTGAGGTGGTGGAGTTTGCGTCTCCGGCCGAGCTGGTGAAGAAGGGTTCGGGCCATTTCTTTGATTTGATGCAGGAGGGAGGATACTTGGACAAGTTCGTCGGCAACCGGCTTTGATCCTGATGAGGTGCTAAGGTGGCTATTCATGTTCATGCGACTGACACTTCGGGATAAGAAGTCAATGAATAGTCTTTGTATTGGACACGGTGAGTCTTTAAAGTTCGAATTCTTCGTCGTGAATGTCGAAACAGCTCGAGTCGATGGCAGCAACAGCGCGCTCCGTGGCGCGTTTCAACGCCTCTGGGCCCGAGATGAAGACGCCAACAGTTCTCGCCAATCCATCCGCACCGCTGGGTCTACTGACGATAAGACCGCCGTGAACTTTGACCATGACTCGGTCCATGTCTGGCCGCTGGCCAACCGCGACATTGTACGCAGCTAACAAATCTCGGTATGTGACCATGTTGCTGCTTGTCGCCCACTCCAGCTCACTGGACTTCTGGTCACATTGCCTACTTTCCGCATCCTCTCGAGCCAAAGATTCTTCAGTGGAGCTCAGTCGCGTCATGAGTTTCTCCGCCAACACGAAGAGGTACGCGACTGGAGCGATCGCGAACATGACCATGCAGTCGGCGAGATTCTGCAGCGGCCAGTACTGTGTCTTCGCACCGTGGGCCATGAGCACACCGCCGTTGAAGTCGAGGTACAAGATCGCCGCAGAGCTGGCGACCAGCACGGTCGCGTACAGAACCGCTCGATAGGTTCGCCCACGAAGCGGTTCGGCAAACGGACAGGCCTTGCGGTGCAATGCGCCAGAGCCGCTCGACTTTGTCAGCGACTGCATGTGGAACGGAGACGGTCGACGCACTTGAGCGAGCCGGCGGTCCAACTTCTCTTCAGACGGAGCACGCGACAAGTAGAACTCAAAGGTGAAGAGCTCGCGCGTCTGCTCGCACGACTGAAGCGTCTCCAGCACCGGATGGATCTCTTCCAGCAGCGACATCTCGCGAAACGTGAACACAAAATGGATACGTCGCGTGCTCGACCAGCGCGGGACAATAGTATCAGTGGCGTTGCCAGGTGCCACGCGGCAAACAATGTCTTGAAGAATTGCGAAGATGGGCGTGACGCCGATACCTCCTCCGATAAGACAGAGCGTGGCGTACTGATCGTACGAACTGAGCGATGCACCGTAGTACCCGTCCACGTACACGACTGGCTGCTCGCCGTTTTGGTCACACTCGCGTGTATATTTCACAAGGTCGTCGGTCCAGTTGCCGAGCGACTTGAGCCAGATCGTGAAGGTCGTAGCACTTGCCCGGGGCGACGAGCCGATCGTGAACGCGTGCCACTGCCACGCCGAGATCGCGGGTACGTTTAAGTACACGAACTGTCCAACTTCGAACTCGCCTGCTCGCTTCGAAGACCTGGAGACGACGACTTTGAGGATGTCGTCGCAGAGGACAGAGCACTCGTCGATGACCACGGGCGCGAGCGCGTGCGTGCTGCCTAGCACGCGATCTACGAGGTAGATGGTGAAACTCGGCAGCAGCCACCAGACGACCATGCCCCAGTGGAGCACAGCAAAGATCACAGCCGGCACGAACGTGTAGTGCGCGAAGTAGAACGTCTCGTACATGTTGCGGCGGATCCAGGGTAGCGACGTTGCCGCCAGGATGAGCATGAAGACGAGCGAGATCTCGCCAAAGACGTTGAACCACGCAGGGTACCCTTTGGAGAAATAGTCGAGCGAGCAGTCGAAGCAGGGCATGGCCTTTTCCCATAGCACGCCGTTCCGGTACCAGATCGGATAGAACGGCAGCCCATGGCCGACAGCAGTGACGAGCGTGGCAATCCCAAGCCAGCGGTGAAACTTCATGCCGTTGGCGTACGAGATGCCCATGAACTCCATGAAGGCACTGTTGCGCGTCGCCGGGAGGAACACGAACGCCATGTTGTACACGCAGCTGTAGCCCAGCACGACGCCCAGGATCTCCAGTGTCGTGTAGACCGTATACGGGTCGCCTGCGGCGGGGTAGTAGTTGCGCAGGTAGATCCAGCCAACCACGACCAAGAGCAGGTTGCCTCCACCAAAGAGCGAGAGGAAGAGCAGCTCGCCGAAGCTAAAGTCTTGCAGCCACTGGAGGCGGCCGAAGGGCGACGGCTTGCGACGCAGCACCATGCCGATCCGCAGCACCTGCGTGGACACGATGCGGTGCAGACTCTGCGGACCGCGCATGATCTCAAGCGCGACCGTGCCGACCGCGAACGGCACGACGCCGAACAGAATCAGGAAGATCGGTCGTCCGTCGAGACGCGCTTTGGCTTGGCCGTCTGGCCCGGAGGCCGCCAGCTCGGTCCACCAGGACGCGATCTTGTCCATGTACACGAGCTGCACAAGCGACGACGGGAACGCAACGTACACGACCGAGTACACAGCCATGGAGACCACCAGCATGAGCTGCGCGATGGAGATGACGAGCGAAGACTGCGGCTGTGGATTGGACCTGAGACCTTCGTGCGTACCAGCCGCTCGGGCGTCCTGGTAGCTTGTCGGTGTTGGCTTAGGCTTGGGTTGCTGAGCCACCTTCATCAGGAGCGGCTCGCCTTCGCGGCCGGTGGCTCCGTCAGCGATGCCGATCGCGACCATTGCTACAGTACGCAGTCACGAGGCCGGAGGGAAACTGACGGACGGGGGGAGCGGCTTGCGCGAAGTTGAGAAGATCTGCAACTAGTGTACAATGTACTGTGCTGTACCAAGACCTGGCGCAGTGACTGCTGCCACGCTGGCACCATGTTGAACAGTACCGACGGTACTATATAGTGTACGATTCTTCGCCAAGCAAGCATCGGAGTTGGCACCACCTCTGCCGCCGGAGATTCTCTTGCCAACCTCTCGGGCGCTTCGACAGCACCTGTATTGTGCAAAGTTAGTATACTGACGATGGTAACAGCCAATCGGCGTGCATGGCGCGTGCCAGTCGCGTGCCCGCGATCCAAGCAGCGAAAGAATCAGCGCATCTGGCGCCGTTTCGAGCATGCACATGCCATGCAGCGAGAAGAAGATTGACTGGAGGAGAGATCGACAGTCGCCAAGTGTGACGAGTCGTGTTGAGGCCATCTCAAGTTGAGATTCTCAACCTTGATGCAGTATCTGTGTGGACGCCAACGCATTGGTCACCACTGGACGATTGTACCAGCGTGGCACGCCAAGAGTGATGGACGTCACGCTACCTTACAGCAAAAGCTTCAGCTCATTTTCTCAAGCCACCCGTTTTGGCTTTGGGCTCTGCTGCGTGAGCTCATCTTGTCGACTTGACGCCGACAGGGTACGCTTAAGGTCCACACACCACACCAGATTTCGCCCCACGCGAAGTTTGGGTGTGGCGATATCCGGCCCATCGCAAACAAAGTTCCTTTCGAGGTATATGAGTATCTTTTCCCGTAGTCATCTACGGCCACGGTGCACGGTGGAAATATCGCCTTCCTCTTACCGTCAGTCGCAAATATGGTCGTCGCTGGTTGTTTGTGTATCATATCCGGCTGACCTCAGAGCAACCTAATAAAACCAAGCAAGAATACCGAAGGGGAGCGCAGACCGTCAAAGTTCATCTACACAGTGGCCGCCTTTTTCAACCTGTGAGCTACCAAGCCATCAGCAGCATGCAGTCGTCATCTCTGTAGCTCAACAGAATGGGGATGAAGAAGCGAGTCCTCAGCATGTTGAAATCACGGTCGCAACTCAGACTCAGATGCAGACTCAGGGTGGTTGTATCCTGAAATCTCACAAGTCCTCTTTCTAACATTTAGGATAGGCGTGGTCACTCGAACTGAAGCCTGCTACGTGGACACCACCTCAGCGAACATGGTGAGCGGCGCCAACCTCGCGGCGCTCACAGTGGCGCTGCTCGCGGCCTGCGCGTCGCTTTGGCTCAACCACGACGCGCTGCGTCCTTTGCAGAGTCTGCTCCAGTCGTTTTTGTCGCCGGAACCGCTCTCTACGCTTCAGGAGCCGCCGTCGCATCAGCTCGACTTTGAGGCGCTGCGCCAGTACTCGGCGGTCCACTCCACGGGGGCGCTGCGCTGGGGGACGTACCGCTCGGGCTTGTACCACGGCATCCGCTCGCGCACATTCCCGTACGCCGTGTCGGCGGGGCTGCTCTGGGGGTCCCCGCACGAGGACGTCTCGCAGCTGCGCCACGAGTGCCGCCAGGAAGACCGTCTGCAAACGTACGGCTGGCGGCAGCACGACGGACGGCGCTACGGCTGGCAAAGCGTCGAGGACCAGTTCAACCGCGTGGAGCTGCACACTTCGTACGTGCGGCTCGAGGCCCAGCACGGCTGGGCCTCGCGCTTCAGCGTGGCCCCTCTGGAGCCCAACGACGAGCGGCTCCGCAAGAAGGCGGTCGCGTCGACCAAGCTCTCGCTCTTTTTCTACGTGGATCTCGGCTGCGGCGACGAGTCGCTGCACGACGAGTGTCGCAAGAAGCTTCAGAACCTCGTCGACGTCGCGCTGGAGCCGACCCACGCGCCGTGCGAAGATGACGAGGCATCGTCCTGCTCGGTCGTTCGCTTTGAGAGCGAAGGGGTCCAGGAGAGCCACCAAGAGGACGTTGACGGGCCGTTCGAGTTTCAGCTGATGGCGCAGCTCAAGACCCGTGGGGAGAGCTCCGCGGTGCGTGGCGTGGAGCTGCGCTACGCCGGACTCAGAGACGCAAACGTGGTGAACGTGAAAGAGCGTCTCGTCTCACTGGCCACGCGGACCGCGCCGCACGAGGACGAGGAGATCGTGTTGGACAACACGATCGACGAAGAGAGCACGCTGCTCGTCATCCAGGCGACCGTCGAGTTCGACGCGGCCATTGGAGTGGTCCGCCACGGCGACATTGAGCTGGACGTGGTGTTCCAGGAAGGATCCGCGTCCGCATCGACGCTCTCGCCAGCTGACGCTCGCAAGCTCGTGGATGCAAAGATCCCGCTGTACAAAACTGAGTTTGAGCAGAAGTTTGAAAACGCGTTTCAGTTGTCGAGCAGCCAACGCTACAACGCCAGCCAGATCGCGTTCGCGCACGCCGCCTTCAGCAATTTGATCGGCGGCACCAGCTTTTTTTATGGGAGCTCGCTCGTGCAGCACGATCCAGAGAACCCTTCCGCCGTGGAGGAGATGCCGCGCAAGCCGCTGTTCACCGCTGTACCGTCCCGGTCGTTCTTCCCGCGCGGCTTCGTGTGGGACGAAGGCTTCCACCAGCTGGGCATCGGCATGTTTGACCAAGAGATCACGCGGGACGTGCTCGTCCACTGGCTGGGACTGATGGAAGACGACGGGTACATTGCGCGCGAGCAGATCTTGGGGCAGTCGGCGCGTCGTCGCGTGCCCTCGGAGTTCCTCGTGCAACACGTGGAGCACGCCAACCCGCCCACCCTGCTGCTGACGCTCGAGAAAATGATGGACACGTGGGACCACGAGGCGGAGGCGTACTTCAAGCTGATCTTCCCATTCTTAAGCCGATGGTATGCGTGGTTCGTGACGACCCAGCGCGGTCCGGTGTTTGAAGATGCATACGCGACGTTACGATGGCGTGGGCGACGTACCAACGACGGTAAATTGATCTCTAACACGCTGTCGTCCGGACTGGACGATTACCCGCGGTCGTCCATCCCAAGCGACCTGGAGATGCACGTCGATCTGCTCTGCTGGATGATCAAGTCCAGCGACATCTTGGCGACAATCGGTGCCAAGATCGGGATTGATGATGACCATGTGGCTGCGTTCCATCGCGACAAGACCCGGTTCCTGGCGGCGCTTGATTCCGTCCACTGGAGCGAAGAGTCTCAGTCGTATTTTGATGTCGGCGAGCACCATGCGGACGGCCACATCGAGCAGCAAGTGGTCGTGCGCTGCCGAGACGAGCAAACGGGCCAAACGGCCGATTCCACGGCCACCTACGAACAGCTCGAACGCCAGCAGGTCCGCTGTCCAGCGTCGCATCCGAAATATCTGTTCCCGCTTGGCGACGGCCAAGGCGGACTCAAGATGCAGCCAGTGTTTGTCGCTGACGCACCGGCGAAGCTCCAGCACGTTCGTCATATCGGTTACGTCAGTATCTTTCCTCTGCTGCTGGAACTGATCCCTGCCGACTCGCCCAAATTCGAGGCCGTGCTGAACCAGCTCGCGAGCCCAGAACACTTGTGGTCCCCGTTCGGGCTGCGCTCCATGTCGACGCAAGATTTCCTCTACGAGCAGGAGAACGCCCACGGTGACAATCCGTACTGGCGCGGATCGATCTGGATCAATTTCAACTTCCTCGCGCTCAAGGCTCTTCACAACTACGCTCACGTCAGCGGCCCGTACCAGAACCTCGCGCGGGAAGTGTACACGGCGCTGCGAGAGAACGTCGTGTCGACCATCTACAGCGAGTACGAGCGCACGGGATATCTGTGGGAGCAGTACAGCGGCAACATCCACGGCGAGGCGCAGTACGGCCGCGGCCAGCGCTGCCACCCGTTCTCGGGCTGGACGGCGCTCGTGGTCAATATTATGGCGGAAAAGTACTAGGGTGGCGTAAGAAGACGACGGGTCGGTGGCTAGCAACAGAATGGAATGGGAAGAAATCAACATCGCGTTGATTTAGAATTTTGACGCACAGCAAATGCTTGAAGGAACATGATTAAGTTAACTACCTTACACTCGGTAGTTGGCAGGACATTTGAGTGGGTCCTCTTCCTGCTCAAGGCACTCGAGCGTGTCGTCCTCATTCTCGACCTCGGGGCTGTCGGGACTCAGAGGAGAAGACCCGGCCTCGCGCGGGCTCCACCGTCTCCGCCGCGAGCGCGGACTCAGCGGCAGCGCGTAGAGCTGGGCCAAGTGGAACGCCGAGAGCGGGTCGGAGATCTTGGCCGAGAGCCGACAGGCCAAGACCGAGAACACTAGCGATAGCGCGGTCAAGTGGAACGAAGCGCCGTAGTGAATCACGAGCTGGAGCACGGCGACGTAACCCACGTCCACCATGTACTCCGAGTAGCCGGTCCACTCGATGAGCACTAGCAAGCTCAGCAGCGCCTGCGAGACCGTGGTGAACGACGCGCAGCCTTCCAGACGCGACCACTGGAGTAGCGTGCAGAGCGAGAAGACGACGCTGCACGCGCCGACCAACCGCCAGAGCAGCGACGAGTACGCGCACGTTTCGAGCACCACAAGGCAGAGCATGGACTGCGCGCCCTGCAGCAGCCAAGACCCAGAGAACGACGTGGATGAGGAGGAACTTGA
The DNA here is from genome assembly GCA_023336445.1 of Pythium dissimile. Lineage (NCBI taxonomy): Eukaryota > Oomycota > Peronosporomycetes > Pythiales > Pythiaceae > Pythium > Pythium dissimile. The sequence goes on along the minus strand of JAADWZ010000138.1, from coordinate 55,079 downwards.
AGCCATGCACCACGCAGAGGGCGCTGCGCGCAGACGGTTGCTGGGAGACGCCGCCAACAGCGCCGCCTCCGAGTCCAAGCCGCCGACCGTGACGGCCGAGAGGTTGAAGCCTGCACCGTGTGACTGAGCGAGCAGCGAGGCGTACGCGTGGCAGTCGCTGGAGCCGTTGCGCGCGTCAAGACAGTACTCGTCTGGTGCGAGCGTCAGGCGGAGTAGCGCCTCTGGATCGTCATGCTGGACGGCGGTGATGGTGGTGAGCTCTCTGGAATCCAGAGACGGTGGTGATGATGAAAGTGATGACGAGGACGAGGCTGGCCAGCGCATCACCACGGGCTCCACGACGCTCCACGCGCGCTGCGAGGACGCGCTGAGCGCCAGCGCGAACGCCGCTGCGTTGAGAAGCAGGCGCAGCACGTGGAGGCTCTGCATGTGACGGAGCGAACTAGTATCTCGTTGGAGATGGTGGGGCGGAGCAATAGTACGGTACGGTTTTGTATTCGTCACGTCGTGAGGATTCCGAGAACTGCTCCACGTGGAATTCGGGTAGACGAGAATTGTTCCAGGGCTGAATGATGACGAGTGGGTTTAGAACATTCTCACTCGAGGGCAATTGGGGACGGCATTGAGGGAAAGCCGGATGCCAGTACGTCAGCAGCTGCATCCTCTTTGTGTGGAGCCACACGTGGCGTGGTCACTTGAGGACGCCAGAGACACCTGTGAAAACAACTGCGCTCCATCAGGCTGTCTGTCCGTCGTTGAATCTGCGAAACGTCGCATTTTGTGACTTTGTATTTTGACCAATTATCTGGTTATAATTATTTTGGCCAATCACCAATGAAGAGTGGATTAAGAGCCAACTTGAAGTGCTTCGCGGTTCATTCGAAACCGACTTGGCTTGAGCCAACCGCTTCTTTTGAACACGCTTTTTGGTACCTCAGCACTCATCCAAACTTGCAGACATAGGATCCAGTATTGAACTCGAACCTGGGTCCTCGCATCACAGAGTCCAGATTCTACAGCGGTCAGCGTTATCAATAGAGTCGAGCAGCATGTCGCACGGCATTGACGTATCCGCATCATTGCAACAAGGCGGAACACATCATGAATGCTGGGATGTGGTCTTGACGCCGCGTTTGGCATGGCTAGTTGCGGAGGCTGAGCGCTGCTGGCGAATCGTGTATCGCGACACAGATGCAGAACGAGCACCACAATTTACGGTACCACCGCTTCTGCTCATGATGCGGGAAGATGCAGAGGACGTGTGTTTACTTAGCAGGTCCTTAAAAATATTGCCCACTTCCGTTGCGTGAGACTGCTGAATTGGGTGCGTTTGACACAACAGGATCCGCCTGTCAGCTGCCAACTATCCTCTGAAAAAAACTGGATCACCGAGCTGAAACCGGTTTTAAACCGGTTTATTGGCCTCCTATTTTTCCGTGGAGCGAGTTGGCGCGGTTTAATTCGCAGCCTACAATCTGATTCGATGCGAAAAAGAGTTGAACCCAGGGCGATGAACGCGATGCACAGAAATGGCGCGCGGAGGGAGTGGCCTCCCTGGTCAGAAGGAGAGCAACCCCTAGAAAATAGCAGTTCATTCCAACATTTGCGAAAGCAGCAGTAAGTGAAGACCACAAGACACACAAGTAATGAAGACCTCCTGGACTGCGATCGCGTACATGGCCGCAGTGGCGCTGACCGCCGCGCGCGTCGACGCCGCTGAGACGTGCGTTCCCACCTGCGTTGAAATCTACAAGCCCGTGTGTGGTTCGGACGGTCAGACGTACGAGAACCAGTGCTCGTTCGACTACAAGAAGTGCTCGACAAGTGACGCGTCGCTCACAGTGGTCGCCGAGGGCGAGTGCAAGCCCTCGAGCGGCTCCGGAAGCGGCGCGTGCGAGAAGGGGTGCACCAAGATCATGAAGCCCGTGTGCGGCTCGGATGGTAAGACGTACAATAACGAGTGTGAGCTCACCAACGCCAAGTGCAAGATGGCTACGCTCACGAAGAAGGCGGACGGCGAGTGCGGCTCGTCCACAGGCAGCGGAAGCGACGCGTGCGCAGGCACCATGTGCCCAATGGACTACACACCAGTGTGTGGCTCGGACGGCACGACCTACTCGAACGAGTGCACGCTCAAGGTGGCACAGTGCATGAACCCGTCGCTCACGCTCGCTAGCACGGGCGAGTGCAAGAGTCCCACCAACAAGTCTGGCAGCGTGGGGGCTGAAGACGAAGGCAGCGGAAGCGCCCCCAGTGACTCGGCCAGCGTTAGTCCGGCTCCAGCAACATCGGTACCGACGCCTGCACCGGATTCTGAAGCCGGTGCCACCGCCTTTCACGTCGCTTCGTTGGCGCTGGCGGCGACCGCCGTGTTCCTCAACTAAGCCGTCGCCTGACAATTTGACGACGCACACGAAGGAAGCTAGCTCCTCTGCTCTCGGTGCCAGTTTATTTGATCCTCAAACACACAGCAGTCTATGAAATGCATTATATGTTGAATAGCACACGCCACCTCCTCTCCTGATCCGCATGCTTTGTCCGTGCTAAGAACACGGCGATCAATAATACAGTGTGTGTAGTAGTATACCCAGACGTGGGGCGTTGTGGCTTCAATCGATTCGTTGACGGATTCATCTCTTCAATCTTCTCTACCTCGTGAGGCGGATGGGTTCAAAACAGGATTTGAGAAATTATGATTAAGATCGTAATTTCCATGCTCATATGGTTTTAACCACAATCACCCATCTGATCAGAGATGTGTTATTCGTGAGACAACCTTGAACCCAGCTGGACATGTGCACGGCAAATCGCTTGAACAATCGCCAACTGGAATCGCCCACGGCACAGCCATGAAGCTCGCTGATCTCGTGGCGGTTTCCTGCTTCGCGGCCTCAGCAGTGCTCGCAGCTGAGTGTTCTGTGGCATGTCCACTCATTCTCGTACCCGTGTGCGCGTCTAACGGCAAGACCTACGCGAACGAGTGCGAGTTTAATTCCTTCAAATGCACGACTAACGACTCCGAGTTGGTGATCGCCAAGACTGGCGCGTGCGCGAGCAGTGACGGAACCCGCAGCAGCGAATCCTCCGGAAATCCAGAGTGTTCCAAGGCGTTCGCTTGCATGGACGTGGACGAACCGGTATGCGGCTCCGACGGCGTCACCTACTTCAATAGTTGTGTTCTCCAGAAGGCTCAATGTCTGGACACAACCATCAGCAAGGTGTCCGATGGGGAATGTAAGAACGAGTCTACTACCAGCAACTCAACAACTGCGCCACCAGATGCTTCCAGTGGGAGCGGCAGCACTGTCTGCTCCAAGACATGCACGAAGGAGATAGAATTCGTCTGTGGCTCCGATGGTGTCACCTACACGAACGAGTGTCTGCTGGAAACAGAGAAGGAGTGCGTTTCGCCAACACTGACAAAGTCCAAGAACGGCGAGTGTAGTAGCAGCTCCACTGCGGGCTCCTCGTCGGCATTGGCCACCGAAGCTCCGCCGCCAACGGCACTTCCATCCAGCAACGCATTTGATCTGCGAGCTGATGGCATCACCGCCTTCGCTTGCTGCGTGATTGCTGCCTCTGCACTTGGATAGAAGAAGAGAGTAGCCGCAGGATGATCCTTGCATGGTGCAGTTGACTGGAGTCGACTTCATCACCAAAGTGATATGTGTGGCTTGGCCTCCGGGTTCCATGTTGGAGTATGGGTTCTGGGTTTGGTACCTCACAATACCGTTTTGTTAGTTCTGTTCTTTATAATTCAAGTTTTCTTTGCACCCACAGAGCACTCAGGTTGATCTGATAAGGGTCGTTAGGAGAACTGACCACACAATCGCCAGCTGGTCTGAGACCGTTTTTTGGGGTTGCTTTTCGAGTGTTTTTTTTTCAGGGTTGATAAGCCACTTTGACTGGCCGTGGGCGTGAGACCGACCACAAAGGACCAATAGAAACTCAAGCCCGCTCTGCTCGCATGCAGAACAGAATGGTTTCCGTGGATTTCGGGAACCCACGCACCGCCAGCTGGCATAGTGCGTCGAAGCCTGACTGACTGACGGCCGATCAGTTTCCAAATTGTCGACCAAGCTCGCATCTCATCAAGGCTCCAACATGAAGCTGGCGCTGCTTCTTTCGCTTGCGTGCGTCGCCGTCTCCTCGACGCTCGCGGCGCTGCCCGAATGCGCCCAGGAGTTCGACTGCCTCGCTGTCTTCGAGCCAGTCTGCGGTTCCAACGGCGTCACCTACAGCAATGCCTGCGAGCTCAAGAAGGCACAGTGCGCGGAGAAGACCATCTCCAAGAAGGCCGACGGCGCCTGCGCCGCGGGCGACAAGCCGGACACCACGACGGCGCCGGGGGGTGACAGTTCGACGCCCTCGACCACGACTGCTGCGCCGGGCAATGAATCGACCGCAGCGCCAGGCGCGACGACCGCGGCACCGGCGACAGCCCCGGCCCCGGGAGCTACGACGGCGGCCCCGTCTTCGGGCTCGGAGGCGGAGCCCCCCGTGGCGGCTTCGGGAGCAGACGACGATGCCGCCGAGAGCAGTGAAGGTCCCAGCGTCGGCTCCACGAGCGGCACACCCGCGACGCCAACGGTATCGACGGCTACGCCCGTGCCAGCCACGAGCGCGGCCGTACCGTTGTACGCGGTCGGCCTGTCGATGGTGGCCACCTCAGTCGTCGCGGTCTTGCTGTGAGCGAGAGGTTGCTAAGTGGCACGACCTAATGTACATGATTTGTTTTCTTCCTGAGCTCGGTCGTTCTTGCGCGTGACTCAGAATGAGATGACACAGTCGCTGCTGTTTCGATGCGTTGCTCCTTGGATCTCTTCGAGGTGAGAAGTGGTCACATTGCAACTCACCGGATTGATAAATCTTCCTCTATTCTGCTAGATCGTGCTGATTGACGGTCGGACAGTCGCCAATCATCATCACAACTGGCCAATCTGGTCACCTCGGTTGACGAAGCCGCAGTTTGAATGTGAAGATGGGTTCTTCACATTCAAACTGTGGCTTCGTCCACCGACGTGACCAGATTGGCCAGTATTTTTACTATAACGGCTTCATTCTGTGTGTTGAAGGTCGAATAGATCTCGTCGAGTAACACGCGGCGAAGCAGCCGCCATGCCTTGATTCAATCTTGAGGGTCTCTGATAGCTGGCCACTTCTTCATACTGTTCATCAAGAGAAATCGCGTCGAGCCAATCCCATTCAGAAGGCGCCACTGATAGATCTTCAGACAACAAACGTTCATGGCTCATTCAGAAATGACACGAATGGTTCATTCTCCAACTGACCTCCGAGCACATGCAGCCCAACAAACCAGCCTCGCTATTTCCAATCGTCGATAAACACCACGCAGCTCGTGATGATCCTTGCTCTCTCCGCCGCCAGCGTCGCCTCATCGTGCGCCGCCATGTCTCCAGAGTGCACGGAGCTCTAGAACTTACCGTCTGGAGACGTCTGCGCCTCCAACGGTCGAACGTACAACAACATGTGTGGGGTTGAGTACGACCGACTTAAGACCAACGACAGCAGTCTTGTTGTGGTCCAATCGGGTCGGTGGCCACTGCTGCTCGTCACCCACAGATCCACTGGCAGTTCTACTCGCAGTGCGATGAATGGATTAGGGAACGGCACACAGTTGCAGTCGCTGCGAAGCGATGTGTCAACGGCTGCTCAGTGGGCTGTAGCCACGTCGGTGCTGCCGGCGTGTACAGTCGCGGCGCTGCTGTAGAGTACCGTACTGTAGCCTCAAGACCCTATCGTCCAGTAACCTACCCTTCTGTATCATTATAGCGCAACCGAAACCAGCCATCCAGCTCCACCACACGCCAAGATAGATGCATTGTGAGTCATACCGCACCACAGTTTGTGACATGATTCCTGTTGCATCCAGCATCCATGCCACTTCAACAGGAACAGTATCTACAGCGCGTGCGAGCAACACAGTTTGGGTACATACCATGGGTGGCTTTATTTGCTTAAATTTTTGTGAGATGTTCATCTGTGCATGGCATCAGCCAACGCATCAGAGAGTAAGAGGTATATACCGGTGCTGAGAACTCACCAGCTCTCTCATTCCTCGATTTGCTCAGTTCTCTTCCTCTCGTCTGACCATCATGCACAAGCCCAGTCGCTTCCTCCTCGCCGCGGTCGCTTTGACGATAACTCTCGTCCATGCGCAGCAGGACTGCAGTGATCCGAACGGCTTTGCCTGTCCAGCCATTTGCGGGCCGGTTTGCGGCTCTGACGGCCGCACCTACGGCAACGACTGCACGTTGGCGTTCGCCAAATGTACCAACACGTCGCTCACAATGGTGGGGCGAGGTGTCTGTCCAGGGGACGCAAACTGGAACATAACAAGGTGTGAATCCAAGCTGGATACCTCAAGCGGCTCTGGATCTGGTGGCGGTGACGGAGCCGCCACCACCGCCCCACCAAAGTCGCTACCTGTGCCTCCAAATGGAACGGAACCTGAAGAATCCTCGAGCGGTTCCACTGCTTCTCCTCGTAGCGTCGGCTTAGTCAAGACACTCGCGCCAGCGCCGACCAATGGCGCTGTGAGCCTGTTCTCTGGCGTCTTCGTGGCGCTGGCGGTCGTCGTTAGCACTGGACATGGTGGTTTGATTAGTTGATGTCGTTCTGGTGCCAACCAACATGCCTTCGCGCTATGTACACCGGTACTGGGTTGGAAAAGGAACACCCATACATATATTTATTTGTATGCCGTCATAAAGTGGTGGCTCCCGGCGTTTGTGTCCTTCGATGTCAGCGTTCTCATATCAATTCGTTCAGCTAATGTTTTGGGGGCAACCACCTCGTCTGATACTAAGATGAGATATCTGGCAACAACTGGCATTTCAAATTGAAGTTCAGTGGCTCACACACAGAGCACTGTATCAGCTGCTGCGGACTCAGTGGGAGTGCGTTGTGGTAGAGTAATTACATACCAGCGGGAGCAGCGCTACACAGCGCGTTTTAGCATCCTTGTGCGCTTTGAGCACACGAGGACCAACCTTTTCCAAACTCGCAAATGCTCTGGATGGACAGAGCAGTCGGACAGATCATTCTAATCCTTGAAGCTTCATTCTCTGTGACGAGCGGATTGTTATCAAATCTTGTATACTTCGAGTGCCCCTTCGACGAGCCAACAGTTAGCACCGCCTCTGGAACGGCGCCGCTCCACTATCTGTTGTTAGCTCTGTCACTGCCACCAAGTTCAGAAAGACCGCCACACGCCAGATGGAGACGACTCCGCGGCGCAGCTTCGCAGCGACCTCCGCCAATCCGTCCACCGCAACCTCTCGGTTCCATGGCCTCGGCGGCGCGCCACCCAATGGCCCATTCGACGAACCACCTATGTCCGCCTCCGCGCGCGCCGCAGCTCGAACTGACGACGAGCTCCACTTCAAGCGGTGGAAAGAGACCGTCCGCGTGCAGGACGAAGAGCAGACGCGACTCCACCAGACAGTCGTGGCGTCTAAGCGGCAGCAGCTCGACGCGCAGCACGAACGGGTGAGCTGTCTATCTCTCCGTTCCCTTCCACTTCTTGATACTGTGGGACCTAATTGGCGTGAATCGTTTGACTGCAGCTAGCCAAACAGCGCGCGTTCATCCGCCACGAGAAGCGCAAGATCTTGCTCCAGAACGCGGTGCTCGAGTCGGAGAAGGAGCGCTTTGAGGCCTCGCTTACCTCGGATTGGTTCTGCCTCACCGCGTTCCCCAGTGTCCATGACCGGCGCGTGACGCTGAACGTGGGCGGCCAGCTCTTTGAGATCTCAACGCCTGTGCTGCTCAAAGACCCAAACTCAATGCTCGCGGCATTCGTCGCCGACGACTCGCCGCTCTCAGCGGTCGAGTGCGGCTGCTTCCGCGTGGATCGTGACTGGTAACGCATCACACACCGCGCCAACGCTGGTCTGCTAAAGTCTAACCTCCTTACGAACACTCGTAGGTGGCTCTTCCGGTACGCGCTGTGCTTTCTCCGGGACGGTATGCTGCCACAAGACCCCAAGCTGCTGCGTGAGCTGTATCTGGAGAGCGAGTTCTGGAAGCTCGACTCGCTACGCAGGGCGATCGAGATGAAGAACATGGAATTGCTCCAAATCAAGCAGCAGAACGATGCCGAGACGGCCACAGCCGCGGCCGCGGCCGCGACGCTGCTGTCCAGCCACAATGGCCAATCTCACGCCAAATTCCAATTAGACTCGGCGCTGGTCGGCAAGATGAAGGTTTCTGCTGCGATGACGCCCGAGCACCACAAGCGCGGCGGCGCACACGCCTGGTGGCTCGAGGCGCCCACGTGGTGGGGCGCCGCGGACGGCAAAAAAGAGCCCAAGCTCGCGTTGCTAGCGGCGACCGCGATGAAGCACGCGCAGCTGGAAAAGCTGAAGAAGAGTAAAAGGGACGACGCGGAGATCGACGCGTGGTGGAAGGCGACTACGTACAAAGGCCACGACTTTACGCAGCCTCTGGCAGGTGGGAACAAGACCAAAATGGACCAGGACGATAGTAGCGGCAGCGGCACGCAACGCTCGCCACTAATGCTCAGCTCCACGTGGCAGTCGAGCCATCGATAGGCGGATCATGCGGATATTGTTGTATATATATGCCTACTCACAACCCATGGGCTCTCCCTCCCTTTCGTGACAATGACTCGTGGAAGGATGCCATGTGGTCGCTTCGTCTACGTGGCTGCTGCTGCTGCCACTGCTGACGGCGCGGGCCCGCGCAGAAACTGCTGCGCGAGCGCGTCGAAGTGGCCGAACGGACACAGCGCGCTGTGCTCATGGCCGGCGAACGCGACGGGTTGGCCCGCAAACAGTGCTTTGATGTAGAACGCGCCGGTGGCGTCGTGGCGATAGACCTCGAAGGCCACGACCGTGCCGTACTCGGGCAGAATGCGGTCCACCTGAAGCTGCAGCGCGCTGATAAGCGCGACGATCGAGTTGTCGTGCGCCGAGAAGAACGCGAGCTTGGGTTTCATAGCTGTTTCGTCCGAGGCGACGAAGAGCTGGAGCATCTTGTACACTTCGCGCACGCCGTGCTCATAGGCGTCAAAGCAAAACTGCTTCTGCGCGAACAGCTGATGCCAGAGCCACGAGTCGTACTCGCACATGGCCTCGTACATCTCCTCCGTGATCCCTCCCGGGAACGGCACGCCGTGGGCCTTGCGGCACGTGAGCCCGTCGCGGATCGCAGTCCATGGCACGTTACGGCTATCGGGAACGCCCACGATGTCGCGCAGTTTCTCGCCCAGCTGCTCCATCTTGCGGCGTTCGACGGGGTCTCGCTTCTCGATCTCGTGGCGCACGATGTCTTCAACCTCGTTGAAGATCTCGATCGGGTGGTTGGGCGCCAAGCGGTTGATGGCCTGGGTGTGCACAGGGAACACGGGGTGCTGGGTGTCGTCCTCGAGCGTCTGGATCTCCTTGTCCGAGTGGAACATTCCGAACAGCAGACACTGCACGGACTGGATCGTGCGGTCGAGATTGGACGAGAGCACGAACACGCTGCCGTCGTGCGGGTTCTTGTCGATGCCGTGCGTCGTGATGAACGCGTCGTACGAGGCGCGCAGTGCGCGGCCTTTGGCGATCATGTGGTCCACGCCATGCGCCGTAAGCTGCGCCAGCGGTGCGAGGCCGCGGTGGCGCGGCACGCCGTGCGGGGGCATGGACGGGTTGTCGCCCACTACAACGGCGATGCGGTTAAGCGCTTGGATCTGCTTTGGGGTCGCAACCTTTTCGCCCCAGAACGCCAGCTCGTCGGGCGTCATGGTCCATTTGGACCCGACCTCCGTGAGGATCGGCGAGCGGTCGCCGTGGCGGTGGAAGAAGAGCACGTGCTGGAGCGTCAGCTCGCTCTCTGGTGGCACGGACGAGGTCATGGTGAGCTGCTGCTGCGGATTGGGACGCTTGAAGACTGGGAGGTTGGTTGACGTTGACGAAATGGTCCTCGTGAGCTGCTGGTGGCGCGAAGGTTGCGCGAAGAACGCTGAGATCTGTGACATGTGCATAATTGAAGTACCTCTCAGATGACGAAAGTCTCAGATAAAATGCGAATCTGCTACTAATATGTGGGCAGTTCGTGGCTGGAGCGCTCGCAACAGACTCGCTCAAATGAACGAGTTGGGTCGCTTATGGTTCAGAAAATCTTGCGTGAGGCTGAGCACGTGGCCGATGGGGCACAGCATCGAGTGGTCGTGGCCGTAGAACGCCACTGACTCATGCTCGAAGTTGGCGAGTACAAACAGTTCGCCCGTCGCGGTGTCCTCATAGAACTCAAAGGTCAGCATGCCCCCGTAGTGCGGGATCACGCAGTCTATCTGCAGCTGAAGCGCTCGCATGAGCGCGACGAGTGAGTTGTCGTGCGCCGAGAAGAGCGTCATCTTGTGGCGCGTCTCGCGCTGTAGAGAATGAGTACAGAGGGGTCAGTACAAGCAAGATCAAACAGCCGACACGGATAGACGCTTACCTTGGCGATCGAAGTGACGCGGTCATGGAATCGCTGAACGCCCAGGCGGAACGCGCCGACGCAGAAGTCGCGCTTGCCGTAGAGTGTGTGCCACAGCCACGCGTCCAGCTCGTGTATCCTCTCGAAGAGCTCCTCACTGAAACCGTCCGGAAATGGCAGTCCGTGTTCGCGGCGACACACTAGAATCTCTCGCACTGTACATACCACTCGATCAGTCTCACAACCACCGACTCCGAATTGGCTAGCGGTGCGCCGTACATGAGCTCCAAGGGATCAATCGGCCCTTTTCCAGTCCTGTCGCAGCGCGGATGCGATCCGCCGTCTGCCGCAGTCCCGGTGGAGCTCGAAATCTCAAATCATCCGCTAAGAGCCGGTCTAGATCGCGGAAGAGCTCGTACCGGTGCGATGGCCCAAGGCTGTTGGACTCGTCCACGTGGACCGCGACGTCATCACTTACTTTTCGATCTATCTCCTCTCCTCCAGGCTGGAAGTAATCGGGAAACATGCCAGTCAGCACGCACTGCGCGGTCCGGATGGTGCGGCGGATGTTGGTCGAGTGCACATACAAATCGCGCGTTGGGTCAGCTCCATGGAGCAGTTCCTCGTATCGCTCGCGCAGCGCGCGGCCTTTCGCCACCATCTCTCCGACGCCCTTGGCCGTGAGCTGTCCGCACGGCCACTGGCCACCATGACGCGGCGACGGCGGATCGGCGGGCACTTCTCGTGTGCCGCCGCTGTTGTTGGAGGTGAGCACCACGCGCGTGCCGCTGCTGAGCTCGTTGATGAGCTCGTAGCCCGGAAGCCGCGAGATCCAGAACTGCACCTCGTCGCTGTCCATCGCCACCTTGGAGCCGACGCTCTTGGTGATGGGCGAGCGGTCGCCGTGGCGGAACATCGCGAGCACATGGACGAGTCGCAACGCGCGCGGCGGGGCCGCGTCAGCCGCACGTGACGTTGAAAGAGGCGAAGAGGACGCCAGCGTCATATCCACCCGGTGAGGCTGAACGTCGCGTAGCTCGACCGTATCAGGATTCGCTCTGCTCTGGATGATCGGCCGACTCTGGAACTCGTGAGAGCCTCTCTGGATGTGATCGTTTACTCATCCATTTTGATCTCCATTTTCCAGTTGAACATTCCCGTCTCCCTTTCATTGGCTGAAACCAAATGCACGAGGATTGGTTGAAAACAACTCTTTTCAGAAATAAAAGACTGATTGGCGTATAATTGTCTGTGAATAGCTCACCTGGATTGGCCGAAATAGCGTTGGGATCAGCTTGCTCCCCCCTGGCTCGGATCCGGTTTGAGCTGGTCACGCGTCACACGCAGAGGACTTGGTCGGGCTACGATGGCGACCTCCAAGGCCCTGCTGCTGCGCGCAACGCTCGCGCTGCTTGCGCTGCTGGTCTGCTGGACCGCAGTGACGCCAGTTGACGGAAAGAAGAAGAGCAAGGCCACGCTACTTACAGGTGACGAGAAACTCGCCGAGATCTCGAGCAACCTCAAGGACGGAGTGTTTGAGTTCACGACCGAAACCTACGAAAAGCTGGCGGTGCGCCCGGACCGCCCGTACCACTTGGTCGTGCTGTTTACGGCCATCGCCGACAAATACGCCTGCGAGGCCTGCAAGTACGTGAGCTCGCTTTTTGTTGGAGTGTACAATCCGCTAGCTCACAACTCCACTAATTCATTCTGATCTTGGCCTTCAATAGGACCGTGCACCCAGAGTTTTACACCCTCGCCGACTCGTACACTGCGGCGAAGCAATCGAAGATCGACACGCGTGACGGTCTCGAGATTGTGTATGGCGTTGTGGAGTTTGATCTGAACCAGCAGGTCTTCGGCTTGGTACGTCGTTTTGTTGAGGGTATTGTTCTCTTTTTTTCCAGCATTCGGAGTTACTCATTGGAGTTACTATCTGATAGCACGGCTTTACGTCGGCGCCTCACATTGCCTACTTTGGACCGGACCGCAATGCGGACGACGGCAAGCGATCGCCGTCCAAGATCGAAATCCCGGCAGACAACATGTACAACCTGTATCAGCAGGGCAAGAAGGCCGAGGACATCGTCAGCTTTGTCAAGACCAAGACGGGCTTTGACGTACGACTACCGTGGATACTATGTCTACCACAAGACCGGAGTTGGCTAATCGTGATGCTGTTCCCAACAGTTTGAGATTGCTCGCTCCAAGGCTCTGGCGTACGCGCTCGCCGCAGCTTTTCTCGTGTCGATTCTGGCTATCGCCGGCATCGTGATCTCCAACATCGAGTTCTTTCTCGCCAAGTTGCGCCGCAAGCGTCTCTGGATGGTGGTCTCGCTGGTACGCTTGTCCGTCAAAGTCTTAGTTGTTGATGATGGTCGATCTAACAAAATGGGTTCTGTGTCATGTAATAGCTGTTCTACGGACTGTCCGTGTCGGGTATGGTGTACTGCATCATCCGCGAGCCAGCGCCGTACCAGGCCAACCGTGACGGCACCATCAAGTTCTTCCACCCGCAGGGGCGTCAGCAGTTTGTGGTGGAAGGTTTGATTGTCGGCGCATTTGACGTCTCGGCCGCCATCTTCGTGATCCTGCTCTCGCAGTGGGCCATCTACATCCACAACCCATCGCTCCGTTATGGCGCAATCCTGGTCTGTATGCTCGGGTTTGTGTACATGTACCAGCAAATGATTGCGGCGTACAAGTTCAAGAACCGTTGGTACACGGGCTGGCTCGGGTTCTAAGCTCCCGGAGCAGGTTCCTACTCATAGCGTGGAATATTCACTGAAGGGAGACTTGGGCATGTGCACCATCGCACTAACATTTGAAAAAAATGGATGGTTGATGGATCAATCTCAAAAGAAAAAACAAAAAATTGATTTGACGGACCATCCGGATGCATTACTTGTCTTTTGGCTCGAATTATTTTTATTGGAGATGACTTTTCTGCCAAGTACGATGAATTGTTCTGTGGGCGTTCGTTGGGGGTTGCCGCAAGGTTGTGCGGTCGTGTTGTTCAATTGAGTATTGTGTCTCACAGAAAAATTCCAACCTTGCGACATCCAGCTTACTGGAACAATCTTGACTCAAGCAACACCCACTCTAGCACAATCCGACGCAAGTTACGAAGGTCAAACCAAACCGGAAAGAGCAGAGCCCCACTGAAGCATCCGCCGCCACCGCTATAGCCATTCGCCGTCTGCGCCGCCGCCGCTGCCTCCAACCCCACGCTCGTTCTCTCACTGTGAAACCCCTCCGTCGGCCACCATGGAGGGCTGGCTCACCAAGCGCCGCGACCACATGAACCTCATCTGGCGTGCGTTTACATTTGCTCCGTGTTTTTTTTTCGTTCTGTGTCTCGACATGGTCTAACCACACACACACACACACTTACACGCCGATGTTTTGTTCTCTGCAGTGGAACGGTATTTCGTGCTGGACGGGAACCAAATGCGGTACTACCGCAAGCGCGGCGACCCGGCGCCGCGGGGCACGTACGTGCTCACGGACGGCTGCCTCGTGAGCGCCGTGTTTAACTCGGAGGAGAAGCACCGCCACCACGGGCCCGTGTGGATGTTCCGCATCACGTTCGCGGTGGACGCCGGCTCGGGCGAGAAGTCGTACAAGAAAGACCGCTTTGTGGACCTAGGCGCCAAGACCGAGGAGCAGGCGAAAGACTGGAAGCGCGCGATCGAGAACACGGTGCGCTCGATCCGCGAGCTCGTGCTCCACCAGCGCAAGCTGCGCACGGACGCCGAGCTGTTCCCGGTCTCAGGCCCTCAGCGCGAGCCGCCGCGGCTGCTCAAGGCCGACGAAGACACGGTGAGTCTGTTCAACTTGGACGCCGACAACGTCAAGGCCGAGCAAGGCTGGTGGCTCGCGCGCGTCGAAGAGGGGCTGCGCATCATGCAGGAGTGCCCGCTGGGCCACCAGGTGGCGGCCTCGCTCTACGCGCAGCACGCGCAGACCACAAACGGCCTGATGCTCTCGTCGGTCATCTCGGCCGTGCTCTCGTTCAGCATCATGTACTCGTTTGTGGCCAACATGCTGCTCTGCTTCCTGACGGCATCGGTCGCCGTGGCCGTGTGCGGCGTCGCGATCACGCCCACGCACAACATTGAGATCCCGAGTCTCCGTGTCGCCCAGGCGGTCCACGGCTCTCCCACGGAAGTGTTCCGGCTGCTCATGAACCCGAAGCGCGTCCAGCGCTGGGACCCGTCGGTCGCGACCATGCGCGTGGTCCAGCAGATGGACGACCAGGCCGATATTGTGTACATCACGCAGCGGCCCGTGTTCCTCTGGCCCATGTGGCAGAAGCCCCGCGACCTCGTGGTCATGCGCTACTGGCGCCGCGAAGAAGACGGCTCGTATTTCGTCATGTACCAGAGTGTGGACCACCCGGAGTGCCGCGTGCGCCACAACTATGTGCGCGCCACGGTGCTCGGCGGCGGGTTTGTGATCGCGCCGCAGAAGATGCCCAGCGGCACGATGCGCTCGCTGGTCACGTACGCGCTGCGCTACGACCCGGGGGGATGGACCTCGCGCATCTACCACCAGCTCGGCATGGACGTGGACCTCGTGATGCCCATGCTGCGCAGTGTGATTGGCATCCGCGATGAGATGAACGGCAACGACTTCATCACGCCCATGGTGACGGTGAGCGTCGGCCATGGCGCGGCGTCCGCGATGAGTGACACGGCCAGTGAGTCGGCCATGTCCTCGGCGAATGGCGCCACGGCCGGCGAGACCACAGGCTCGGTAGGGGGAGCGGCGACCGCTGCCACGGCGAACCGCGTCCACATCGATCCTTCCAACCGCGTCAAGATCGGAGTGCAGCGCCTCACCAAGACGCTGCCCGACAAGATGTGGGCCGAGCCGGACGCGTCGCTGTTCCAAATCCGCGGGCCCAACTACCTGATCGACAAGAAGAAAGTGGCATCGGCGCCCGCCAAGTTCCATCTCGTGGGCGTGGATTTTTTCTCGTTTGAAAGTCCGGCGGATCGCTACCACGTGTCGGCGCGCGCCGACAGCCTCGGCAAGACCTCGGGCAAGTTTACGTTTGTGATCAACATGATCATCCCCGGCCCGGAAAACACGACGCTCGTGTTTTACTTCCACCCGACCAAGGACGACGTGTTTGACGACGGCTCGCCGTTCTCGGAGTTGCTGAACGACTTTTTAGACGGCGACGACACGTTCCGCAACTCACGCTTCAAGCTCATTCCGACGGTCGTCGAAGGCAGCTTCATCATCCGGCAGTCGGTCGGCTCCAAGCCCACGCTGCTTGGCAACAAGCTCAAGTGCCCGTACTACAAGGGCGACACGTACTTCGAAGTGGACGTCGATATCTCGTCCAACTCGGTCGCGAACACGGTCGTGGGCATGGTGCAGGGCGTGACCAAGGCGCTGGTCGTCGACATGGCGTTCCTGCTCGAGTCGCAGAGCGAGGAAGAGCTCCCCGAAGTGCTGCTCGGCGCCGTTCGTCTGCAACACGTGTCACTCGACAAGCCCACCAGGGTGCCCAAGGCCACGTAATGGCACAGAAGAACCTGTAGCATATTCTACACACCGATCACTCTTCCGATGGAAGGAGAGCGGGTTCGGAAAATTGCGTACGTCCTGGCAAGGATGGTTTGAAAGGAAAAAATGAACTCATGTTGCTGATACTTTCACGCGGCTATCTCTCTCCTACTTGCTTTGAATAATAACTACCTACACTACTAGTGCTACAAGGAACGAGTCTCACCCTTGCATCGTCACATCGCCGACTTCGTCGTCAGTCAAATGATGTGTGGGCAAGCGCCGAAAGTTGCAGTGGTCCCAAACCGTATCCCCCATGGTCACGCGGCTCCATAGTCGATTCACGAGGCTCGCGTTGTACACGTCTGCGTTGGTGAGGAAATGGAAGACCTTCGCGCTGACCTCCGTCATCACCGGTGGCAAGCCATCGCCAAACAGAGGCAGCACATACACACGACCAGGAGTGTTTCGTCCGATCTCAAGGGCTTCGAGCGCGTGCGGATTGTACGGCGCGAATCTCTTGATATATCGCTGTCGCGCACTCTTCCCAGTTGGTGTCGGAGCGGGAGGCGGTCGGGTCGCGTCGCTGAGCGGAGACAGGCTTCGCGGAGGTCTGGCTGTGGTTGGCACTGGTGACTCACCAAGTGGGCTCGCGAAGGACGCGGCAGCATTCACGCGGAACTTCAGAGAGGGTGTTGCCACCACTGCAACGCCTGGTTCAGCCTTGACAGCTACTTCAGCCGCTGGCGGTTGGGTCGTTGATGAATTGAAAGACCTGACAAGGGCTGACGCTCGACTATTTTTTAGCTGCGCGCGCAGCCGTTCGGTGCGTTCGCGCTCGCGACGCGGAGACACCTCGAAAGGTGACGAAAAATTTCGTGCCCACGTTTCTCTGTCAATGCGCAGACGCTGGCGGATGCTTGGTTCGGGAGGAGATACGAACTGCTCTCCAGGCGTCCCCGCAGCAGCCAGCGTGACTGGTCCTCGAATTAGTTCTCTGGGGCCAGGTCCACGGATGCTGATGGCAGAGAGCGGGGTAGCCACGCCGGCGCTCTTGACCATGCACGGTGACTGGTTCTTGCAATCGATGCAGCGGCAATTGTCACCACAAGGAACACCTGCCTGGAAGCACTCGCAATATCGCTTCTGGCAAGCCGATTTCTTGCAATGGCACCCATGCTTATGCATCTTCTTCACGTCACCAGTCACTTGACCATTTCCATGCACCCCATGTGTGTGCGAATGTTGATGATGACTGTTGGGCGTCGAGAAGCCATGACCAGCAGGACCGGTGTGTACGCCGTCACCTGGCGTCGTTAAATGCCCAGACGACACAGTTGATTCGATTTTGGGTTTGAAGGCGTTCGGATTCTTCTCCAGTCTCGACGCAATAGCCTGTTGGCGAATGGCCTCTGTAGCAGGCGTGTTGGCACAGCCAGTACAGTTGCAGCTTTCGTCACAGTAGCCGCCGCTCGCGAAACATTCGCAATATAGCTTCAAGCACTTGGACTTTTTGCAATTGCATGGCGTCTTTTTCTTCGGTGCTCCAGCGCCAGACCCAGCCGCAACAGCCGTAGGAATTGCCGTCGCCGCTTTCTGGGGCGGTGTCACCAGAACCCGAGGGTTCGCCAGGAAGCCACCCTTGCTTGCTGGTAGAGGCGTGATTTCAGTAGATTTTTGCTGGGCTGCCAACGGCGGTTTCACCGGCGTCGTGACTGAACTCTCGCTGGAAGGAGCAGGAAGAGTTGGCTGTGGTACTGTTTGATTTGCCAAGTGGGTGCTCGCTGAAACAAGAAGCATTCCAGCAAGTGCAGGAGTGCTTGCTGGAGCCATGCTCCCTGACGTCTCAGTAGTCGTAGGAGAGTTGGATTTTCTCTTATCAGCTGGCTTGTCGGAAGTCACCGTCTTCTTTCGAAGTTTCAGCGGCTGCAACGTTGTAGCATGGACGGCACTCGCCAGGTTTGAGGGAAGTGTCGCAGTTGACACACTAACCAGTGTAGGTGATAGCCGCCGTGTCAAAGCGCTGCTCAGAGCTTCACTGTGTGAATCCACTGCCAAGTTCGGCTTCGTTTGACTTGCTGAAGCGGATGCTTGGACTGGAGCAGCCCTAGCAACAATCTTGGCGGCGTCACTATCCTCGTCCACAGCACCAAGAAGCTTGCGCTGGGCACTGCGTCTGTTTAAGGCTTGAAGAGCTTTCCGGTTTGTCGATGCAGCCGGCTTTACCTTCACGACCTCTTCCTCGACTAGAGGCTTCGCAGTGATCCGACTTGGTGGGTCTTCCTTCACCGGCGTCTGCAACAGCTTGCGTTGTACGTTGAGTCCCTTGGTGTTTGTCTTCACTGGACGTTGCTTCGTTTCGTCCAGCTTTCGCTTGCGTGAGTGCTTCCTTCGCTTCAGACTATTGTTGATCGCCTCCATTTCTCGTTTGGTATGCAATGGCTGAACCTGGTCGAAAGTCACATGTAGCCTCATCTTCATGACACTCGAACTGCTCACTTTCAGTCGTTCATCGCGGCCAGGCGTTGCACTTGTCGATGCACGAATTTTTGGGAAGGACTCGTTTAACTCTCGTGATGATGCAGAAGACGCTGATCCGCCCGAACTTTTCGATGTGGATGAAGAAAGCGCAGCTGTAGTGAACGGTACTGCTGACGATTCACTGGTCGCTGACAGCAACGGAGTTTTCGGCGTCGGAGCTGTTCGGAACAGATTCGTCGACTCAACCTGGCCAAATCCTGGTGACGAGAAAGGCGGTAATCTACAGCAGTCACATGTGAAATGAGTACTCATGCAAATCGACAGGACCAAAATCACCAAACGCGAACGTACAGTCTTTGCAGGTCAATCGATGATGGTGCTGCCGGAGAGAATCGAAGCGTCAAGAAGCTGGTTTCGAGGTCGTCCTCATCATCGTTTACAGCACCACCAGCTAGCGGCGATAGAGTGTTGGCGAACGAAAAGAGCCAATCCTGGTCATTTGCACCGCCCACTGCACTCGACGCACTATCGTCGTCTCCGTTTCCGCGGTGCAAACGTCGAGATTTCGTCGGAAGCTCGCACTCGTCGTCGGAGGAGCCGAAAGGGTCTCGTGCTGCTGAGAGACGCAACTGCGCTTTCGCTCGTGACGACTTCGCCTTAGCGTTGGTAGCTGGGGACGGAGTGTGCATGAGCGACAGGCTGTTACGACGCCATGCGACGGACGACGCCGACGATGACGGCGTTGAAGATGACGACCTCATCCCGTCGGGCAGTTTGCACACGATCGCATCGAGCAGCTGTTCGGTCTTGACGGCCACATCGCCGCGACCACCGCGTGGCTCTGGTTCGTGCTCTCGTTCGTCCATTTCTCCATCTGCTGCGAGTTGGTCCTCGTTTTGTTTCCGCTCTCGACCTGTCAGTCTCAACAGAAAAGGAGACGACACGGTCGAGTTGCTTCGGCTCTTGCTGTACGGAGATCGGAAATAGTGGGACGGGGACACGTTCTTGCTGCTGGTGGTGGCCGACGTCCGTTGCGGCGACGCCTGTGGCGTGAGCAGGCCGGACGAGACCAGCTCGTGCTTGATGGTACGCGCCGCACCGCCTGAAGTGGATGCCGCCGGCGACGGCGCGAACAGTGTGAACGCTGGTGTGCCATCTGCCATATAACCCAGTTTTGTAAACAGCTACCACAAATAATACCATCTACTAAACTACCGCACCTGGTAACGCGTTGAAGTTGAGAAAGTCGAGCACGTGGCTGTCTCGCTCCGGCGAGCCGTCGCCCGAGATGATGCTGAACGCGTCGTCGCCCGTGGACGCGCCGTCGTCATCGTCCAGACGCAACACGGGCGTGGAGCGCGCCACGCGCGGTGGCGCCACCAATGGTGTTCTTTGCCTCGCGCTGGAAGAGGCGGCGGTCGGTGGCAGCAGTCGCCGTGGCGGCGGCGTGCGGAAGACGCGTGAGGGCGTCGTGGACGCCGAGCCTGGCACGGGGCGTGGCACGCAGCCGGGACTGCTGCCTGTTATGAGCCGGCGGCGGCGGCGATGCGATGGAGACGGCGTCATTATTACCGATGATGGCGTCGCAGCCAACGACGCACGCTTGTTGGCGGCTGATCTCGGCTCGTTCTCGTCCATTTTCGACCGGACACCGCGAGTCGGCGCGGTGGCGGGTGGTGGCGTTGGCGCGACGGAGATCGCGCGCGCGCGGCAGCGTCGCGTAAGTGGCGTTGGGTTTCCCTTGCTTGGTCGCGTGGTTGCCGACGGCGGCTCGCAATTGCCACCCGCGCCACAAAAACAGAGAACAAAAACAATAAATCAAACAGTGTTCAAAGGCCCGAAAAAAAAGGCGCGCGAAAATTGGCGCGGAAAAGATTCCACCAATTAAAACGCGTGCATTTAAAATTCCGCCAATCAGCGATGCATTTGAGTTGTGGTGAGTTTCGCGCGCAAAAAGCGCCCCTACCTCCGTTTGGGGTCTGAAGTGTTGGAAGGGGTAGGGCAAAACGGAAGCAGGATACGTTGTAGCCATGTTCCCATAGCGGGGGGAACTGTTTTCCAGATAAAATGGAGTTAACAATTGTGATTAGCTGACCTCTACGAGGCGTTTGCACTGGATAATGCAACAGGAGACTGTGTCTAGCAAGACGAGTGCGAATCCTCGACGTTACACTTGGACTTCAACGAATCGTTTCCACGTTTGACAATTAAAGGAGGCGGCAGTCACTTGGTCAGTGAGACAGGGTCACTGAGCATGGCTCTTCATTCGTCGACTGGGCGGCGCAAGCTTAGAGTGTTGACGGCTGGCAAGTCAGTCGGCAGAATACATACCAGCACAGTAAGTTTCACTTCGTTACCCTTGGCATGAGACAGTAGGAATGGCCGGTCTTCAGGGTAGGCGTCTGCTTGGTTCAACTTGATCCTCTGCGGATGCCGACGACCAGGCCAGGCGGATGGCTAAAGACAAGCAAGACTGATTCTCAAATGCAAATTACTGGGGTGGAAGAGCCTAGACTGCCCGCCGAGTTCAACGTGGGTCGCGGCGGCTCTTTTCCGGGACGCTGGTCGCGCGCTCTCTCACTTTCTTTCTGTTTCTCACTTTGTAGTCGTCATCTTCTCACGGTTCCGACCTTCTTCTTTGATCTTGACGTAGCTGCGGCCATAGTCGCGGTCACTCTGGCGCTTGTCGCCGCGGTCTTCGTGGCGGCTGCGGTCGCGCTTGCGGTCGCGTGACGAGCTCTTGCTGCGCTTTCGGTCACGGTCTCGATCGCGACCCCGCTCGTCGGTTCGTGACTTGGATCGATGTGAAGATCGCTCGCGGCTGCGACTCTTGCTCCGGCTCATGCTGCGAACTTTGCGCTTGGAGCTTCGAGATGATTCGCGCGGGCTGCGGCTGCGGCTACGTTGGTGCCGGCTCTTGCTATCGCGATCACGATCACGGTCTCGAGTTTCCTTCGAGTGGGTATCATCGCGGTCGCGGGTTTCCCTGGAGCGGCTCTCACCGCGATCACTATCGCGGCTATGCTTAGAGCGAGTTTCATCGCGGTCGCGGTCACGGTTTTCCTTGGATCGAGACTCGCCGCGGTTGCGGTCGCGGTCCCGACCGGAATCCCGCGATTTGATCCCATCCGAGTCGCGGTGTCTGGTCTCAGCGCTGTTGCGAGGTGGAGAACGATCAGTCTCGCGATCGCGAGGTCGCTCTAAAGCACGGATTCGCTCGTTTGTTCGATGGTCACTGCCACCGGCGGCAGTCAAGGAATCCTCCTCTTTGACACTGACCCGCTCTTCTTTGATGCGGGCCGGTTCCTCCTTGACGCGGACTCGATCGTCGTCCCGAGATCTATCGTCCCTGCGGCTGGACTCGCGGTCGCGGGTACGATCGCGGTCACGCCCACGGTCTCTACTGTCGCCCTCACGGTCCCGGTCACGATCCCGGTCACGGTCCCGGTCATGGTCCCGGTCCCTGCCACGCCAGCGCTCGCGCGAGTTGTCATTGTCGTGGTGGCGGTCAGACTCGCGCCGTCGGCTGTCGTAGTTGTTTGCACGGTAGTCACTTCGCAAATTGGAATGAGGCTCTTCCTTGATTCTCCCACTGCTACTAGCAGTGTTGCGTCGCGAGTTGTAGTTCGACTCGCGCTCTCTCCGCCGACGCTCTTCACCATCGGCTCCATCTTCATCGATGTAGGTCGACAAAACGCTGCGGGATTCGTTGACGCCCTTCTGCGTGTACTCCATTTCGTGCTGAATACTCGTCACATCCACGCGAAGACCGCCACGCTGGACCTCGAACACTTCTTGAAGATCCCACGGCCCCGAGCCCCCAGCTGAGGAGGACGTTTTCACGAGCGCGTCGAAGTGGCGCCGCTGGTCTTTCTTCCACTCGGCAACCTGGCGGTATTCCTTGAGGATTTCCTCTGCCGCCGCGAAGAAACACATCGTTGAGTTAGAGCGCCGCTGACACCATCACCAAAAAAGAAACGATCACGCACTTGCAGCCTTCTCCGTCAGAACACTGCCGTCCTTGTCTTCTCGACACCAGCTGAAGCTGAAGATTCGGTCTTTGTTGCGACAGGCAATATATGCAGCGGCTTCGGCCAGAAATCTCGGTCGCGTCGTGAGACACAGCGGCAACCAAAACCTATCCACCCAATCGATCGAAGTCATCAGCAGATACACTCATACTTCCTTCAGGGGAATGCACTACTGTACGTACAGCTCTTCGAGGACACTTTGGGAGCCATCTTCAACGTCGTGGCGGACTGCCCAAAGGGGGACCAAGGTCAGAAAACGAGCAATTAGTCCCGCAAGCCAGTGCTACGTACACTTTTCCGGCATCTGGTCGAGCGTTCCGTTCAGATAGTAGAATGGCATGTCCGTCGTGAGGTCAAACTCGACCCCTTTGAGCACCTCGATCTCGTAGTAGAGCAGCTGCATGCGCTCCAAGTCGAGAACTTCTTCGTCGCCCGCAAGCAGCGGCACCTCCAGGATCTCGTGCATGGTCTTGACCATCCGAATCAGCTTCATGCGCTTGCTCGCTGCCTTGGCCGACAGAAAGATGCACGCGGCGGCGAACTTGAATCGCTCTTTCGCGTAGATCCCGCGGTCGAACACGCGATGAAAGAACATCGACGCGGTTAGCGCGATGTCTCGGCTGACGCCCAGGCACTGCGCCAGCACTTCGATGAACGCTACGGCCGAGTACCTCCAGTGCTGCTTGAGGTCGAACGCCGTGCGAAAGTTGGAGCGCTCGAACAAGAATGGGTAGTTTGTCCGGTTGATTTGCAGTTGCGGCTGATTCACAGGCGGCGGGAACTGCTGCAGTTGGTCGGGCGCCTCGGCCAGCCGCTCGGCCTCCGTTCTGGGAAGACGGATCATGCCGCGGCGTGGCTTGGCGTCCCCAGCAGAGAGAGCTTTCCACTGCTTAATCTTCTGGAGGTAAATGCCGAGTTCTTCCCAACGCGCGACAGTCTGGAATGGGTGGATGGATAGCCACGCCACATTAGACCAACACGAATGATTAAAGAGGGCGAGTGAGGCCGCTTACCTTGAAGACGCGTTTCTTCATGTCAGCATTGTTCTTCATGTCGCGCATGCATGCGTGGAGTACTTCGTCAATTGTAAGGTACCAGTCTCGTTGGATCTGGCGCAGCTCGTCGCCTTGGAACAGCTTGAGGAACTCGTGGAACAAGTAGAACAGCATCAGCTTGACCTGCGCTTGTCTCGGCGACTCGGTGAGGGCTCGCTGCACATTCACGACAACAAAACGACCAAAGCGTCAGTCTCATCGTCCACCATCCAAACACACAGAGAATCCAGGACGAATGAGCGAGAATGGGGAGGAGTGTATACATCAGCTCCTCCCAACTCTCAATCAACGCACGCGCCAACAGAGCGATTAATACGTTCGTCATGAATAAACAAAAAACAACAACCAAAGGCTCATGTGGAGGGAGAAGGGAGGCGATGCCGCAGCTTTGTTTTTGGCTGGTTCGTCCTCCCACACGTGCCCACGACAAGAGCCTCTCTACCCTCTACTAGGCACGCAGTAGATACCTGCTTGATCTTGATCTGGAACCGCAGCGAGTGGTGTGGGTACGCGCGGATGTACTGCGCCGTCTGCGCCACGAGTTGGCGGTCGGTCACGCGCGCGAGCATGTCGTCCAGTTGCCGTCCAAACTCGGCGATCTCGCGCTCCCACTCGGAATCCGAGAGCATGACATCCTTGTACACGACCGGCTCGCGGCCCTGCGACGGTGACGGCAGCGGTGTCATCACCAGCGGGGGCGTCGCGGCGGCTGGCTCACGCAGCCGCAAGGGTGTGCTATAGCCTCCTGCTCCGTTCCCACTTGACGACCGCGGCGGCGGGTCCGCGGTGGTAGCGGACGCACCGCCACTACCAGGCGACGAGAAGGCGGCGGCGCCACCGCTGCGGGCGCCAACGGAGGAACCAGCGTCGTTTGCTGCTCGACGGTCGCGCGCGCCCTCGCTGCTGCGGCTGCGCTTGCGGCCGGCGTGAGCGTGAGTGTGGCGGTCGGGCGGCGCGAGCGGCGGACGCGTAGTGGTCTTGAGCGCGGGCGGCAGCGGCTCCTCTTTAACGTCCACCGCCTCGTCCTTCCGCCCGTGGCGCGAGTCTCCGAGGGGCCACGTCTCCCCCATGGGGCGTCGTGCAGTATGTGCCCTCTAAGCGGCGGAGGCAGTGGTCAGGGGCTTTGGCTCTCGACTTGCGAGCAGCTCCGCCGTTCTCTCTTCGCTCCAGTCCAGGGTTTCGTTTTGCTCCAGCAACATAAGAGACTGCATGGGTGTAGTACCGTTACTTCCGTTTTAATGTTGGGCCAACTCAAATTTGCCATAATGTATAACTGAGTAATCATCTGAGGGGGGGGGGGAACAAGTGCGTTCAAATATCAGTGCATTGATTTTTGACGAAATTATCGGAGCATTGCGAGCTCCATCTCGGTCGCGATGGTGATGTTGTACGTGGGCCGGTTCCAGTCGTTCTCGACGGTCTGTGAACTGTAGGCACCAGGACCCTGCATATCAGAAACGACAAGATTTTCAACCAACTTTGGCGCATTTGGTTCCAAATTGCCAACAATCTTTTCCACGAACCGGTACTTGGACCTTTGGGAGGGCCTTCTTGAAGCGCGGCTCCTACACTCACAACGCGACTGAGCCTCCACACCGACCAGTATCAACAATCCCATAGACGAGCCACTTACTGCTCCGACAAATACGTCGGATCGTGCCATGTGCACCGGTTTGTGCGTGACGGCCGTCGGCGTCGTGTAGGCCCCCGGACCCTATCGAACCCAAAGTGTCAGCTTCCAGAGCCCAATAATACTAGCTATATGAGGCAAACCGCACGCACTGGCACATCGCCCGTCGACGAGCTCTTATTCTTGAGTCGATCCGTCGACGACTTGAACGTACCCGCGGCACCGGCCGCGTTCCAGGATGCGTGGATCTGCACAGACCCGGCCAACGTTGGAACACAGCAACCGCCTCTACATATCCTAGAGCTCAGGTATCAGATATACCTCATAGTCTCCCGGCGAGGGCGCGACGGATTTCTCGAGTGGCCTAAATCGCGTGGATGATGACACAAACACGGACGAAGGCTTGGCCTCGTGCTTGCGCGGCTTGGTCGACGCGTTGTCGCTGCGGTGCTGCAGCTGTTGTGCGTCACGCATCTCGCGCTCGAGTTGCGATTCGTGCAAGTTACCCCCAGCGCCGTCTTGCTGCGGACTCGCCGCGGAGTCGAATCGCTTGGTGGTACTCCCAAACGTTTGGACGCGACTCGACTAGAAAAATGAATAGACACTGAGTTCTGAAGCAGGTCCCGAGCTTCTCGCAAAGAAAAATAACAAACTCTCTCACCGCTTTGGTGAGCGCGTCGGCCATTGCTGCAGGAACGTTGTACGATCCTGGCGCCGCCATGTACTCTGCTCGTGGTTCGCTTTGGTCGAAGCGCTCTTTCTTTGTCGAGAACGGTGCACTCTTCCCTTTCCGTCGCATCGACTGTGGCTTCGCGGTGAACTGCGGCGGTGAGTAGTACGCGCCTGGTCCGGGACTGCAGGCGACGTCACTTGGTGCCGAGGGATCAAACCGCGTGCTTGTGCTGCCGAAGAACTGCAAATGCTCGGGCTTGGAGACTTGCGAGAAGCCTTTGTAGCTGTCGAAGTAGGAGCCGGGGCCAGGCACGGGGTTCTTGGCGGTATCAGCTGCGCCAGTCGAGGCTTTGTCTCTCGAGATCGAGGACTTGAAGATCGCACTCACGCGCTGGGACTCCTTCGCCGAGCTTAAGGTCGGATTCTCGTACTGGCCGGGGCCGGGCAAATCGGCTCTCTGTTTGATTTCTTGCTCCAGCGATCGAGTGGCTCGACTCTTGGAGAAGTCCGCCGCGCGGGGTTTGTTGATGCTCTTGAGACCATGCATGGGGTCATACTCACCAGGTCCGATGGTGTCTCCGCCCCGCCCCGAATAGCCCACACTGGCAGGCTCGTGTCGCACAAACTTGCCGTGAGGCCCTTGCTCGTATCCAAAGCTTTGAGCGGGAATGGGGATGGAAGGAGCTGATGGCAGCCGCGCCCACATGATCTTGTTGGCTCTTGGTGTACTCTGCCTGACCACATTCCCCAACGGCGTGCTTTGACGAAGTGAAAGTTAGACTTAAAACCAAGAGCTTCGTTCATATTGGTAGACTCACACTTACATAGTTTTCTTCTTTCCCCTCTTGCCGAACGACTCTTCTTTCACATACGCGCCTGGTCCAGGTGTCTGGGTACTGGATTTCGTAGCTTTCTCGCTGCCAATTTCTCGCTGTGTCTTGGACTGGAACACGGAGGTCACGTGCTTGGACGGCGACTCCCATCCGTGCTGGTTACTTGTGGCATACGACCCAGGCCCTGGGGTAACGAGGCAGTGGCCGATCATTCCCGGATCACCCGACCCGTTGGCACCGCGCTCAGGCTCGGCGCTGGACCCGAAAGCAGCGGCGTTAGGTTTGATCTTCCGCTTGGGCGGCGACTCGTACGCGCCTGGGCCTAGGTGCGAGGCCGCGGTCTGCACGAGGAAACTACCGATTCCTTGATCTCGCGTCGTGCGGTTGACCCACGCCATTTGTCACCAACACTGCGTCTGTCCGTGGCAATCGCCGTTGTACTGTACTTTCGGCATTTGTTATTCGCTTCAAAAATAGCCCTGTGAACATTTACCAGGTGTTCTCATCCACAGACCATGAGCAGCTGCAATCCCGTCACTTCATGAGTGAGGGTCATGGCATGGAAGATGTGGTGTACAGGCGCATCGCGTGTGCCACCGTAAGGCCGTTCGTCCGTCCTCGTGGCTCCTTCCTGTGCGCAACGTAGCTGCTCACATGGTGCTCTGCTTAAAATTGTAGCCATGTGAGCCCTAACAGCACAAAATGTCGCGCGAAGGTTTCTTGAAGCGCCGCTTCAGCCGTTCGCGCGACCTTATCGTCCCGCTCTCGCTCCAGTCCAATAGGAAGGTCCGCCCAAGACCCCACTTCCGACACGACTGGCGGTCGCCATGAGCAGCTCTCCGCGCGACGCCCCCGCCTCGGACGCGCCAGCCGCGTCGCCGTCGCAGCCACCGCCGCCTGTGCCTGTGCCATCCGTGGATGCCTCAGCTGCGCGCGTGGCGCCGCCCGCGCCCGTCGACCGCCAGAAGTTCGAGGAGCTCCAGGCTGCCAACACACTGCGCCGCGTGGGCTCGGCGGCGGCCGTTGTAGCGGCGAACGGCGTCGCCTCCAGCGACGACACCAAACAGGACGACAGCGACGATGGTGGTGACGACGACGACGCGCCGAGTCTGTTGGAAGGGGAGACGGGCAAACCGGCCGGCTCCACTGGCGCGCGGCTGATCCAGTGGCTGGAGACCAACGGCGCCGACTCGCGCAAGCTCACGCTGCGCGAGTACGCGCCCGAAGTGCGCGGCGTCCACAGCGACAAGGTGCTGGTGCCCGGCGAGCGCATCCTGGTGATCCCGAAAAAGTGTCTGATCACGGTCGAGATGGGCAAAATGACCGAGATTGGACAAAAATTGCTGCAGCACAAGCTCGAGTTTGTCGCGCCCAAGCACATTTTCCTCATGATGTTCTTGCTCACAGACATGGAGCGCGTACGTTGAGGGTATTTGGTTGTTTGTGTGTGCTGGACCGCCGACTAACGCGCACCATTGGATTTGTTTTGCTGGAACAGATTGAAGACTCGTTCTACCGCCCTTACTACGACACATTGCCCAAGAAACTGGACAACATGCCGATCTTCTGGACGGACGAGGAGCTCAGCTGGCTGAAAGGCTCGTACATCATCCAGCAGATTCAGGAGCGGAAGGCCGCCATCCGTAAGGACTACGACGCCATTTGCCGGGTACGCTTATGGACTTGATGGGTGAGCCTTGCTATCCGCAATGTGACGCTAACTCGTCGGCACTACTATCTCTACGACAGGTGGATCCGTCGTTTTCGAGGTTCTCGCTGGACCGGTTCAGCTGGGCGCGGATGATCGTGTGCAGCCGCAACTTTGGGCTCACGATCGACGGCATCAAGACCGCGGCGCTCGTGCCGTTTGCCGACATGCTCAACCACTACCGCCCGCGCGAGACCAGCTGGACGTTCGACCACTCGCTCGGCGCGTTCACGATCACATCGCTGGGCACGATCACCTCTGGCGCGCAGGTGTACGACTCGTACGGCCGCAAGTGCAACCATCGCTTCCTGCTCAACTACGGGTTCGCGGTCGAGGACAACACGGAAGAGGACGGCCGCAACCCGAACGAGGTGATGGTAGACCTGCAGCTCAACCAGACGGACGGCCAGCTCTTTTACGACAAGCGCGCCTACCTCCACGAGAGCGGCATCTACACGATGGACGCGCGGCTGAGCCGCTCGCACTCGGACCCCAACACGCGCGAGGGCTTCAGCTTTGCGCGGCTAATCGTCAGCACGGAAGAGGAGTTTACGACGATGAAGATGAAGAGCCCGGCGCACTCGTCACCGCCCATTTCGTTTGACAACGAGATTCGTGCGCTCAAGTATCTTCAGGATCTGATGACGCACCAGTTGTCACTGTACGAGACCACGATCGACGAGGACGATGCGATTTTGGCGTCCAAGCAGTTCCCGCTCTTCTCGAACCGGATCCAGGCGCTGTTTTTCATCCGCGGCGAGAAGGAAGTGTGTCGCCACTTCCAGCAGCTCGCCGACAAAGTGATCCCGCTGTTCCGCCTGCCGGTCAACGAGTGCAAGGAGGAAGTGCGTCGCCACTTCGACGGCGACGACGACGTCTGCCGATATGCGCAGGACGTGATCGCGTATTTAGTTACACAAGTCTACAAAGAGAGCTGAGCGTACCGTAGTCTCCCCCCCCAACCGGGCCGCGACGGAGGGGAGAGAGATCAGAAAAAACAAACAAAAGAGAATTGCAATGAGGGAACAAGACACGAGCATGAAAAAGAGGAAAGGCCATGCATGCAGCCACGAAAGCGATTAGCGATGATCTAATATAGATTTTTTTTCAAAATTGGGGGTTGTAGGCTCTACGAAAAAGCACTGTGGATTTACACATCCCCAACGTCCAGCTCGTTGTACACAAAATCCAACGACACGACGTAGCGCAGCCGCACTTGCTCGCGGCGGTAGACGACAAACTCGTTGTACAGCAGCTCGCCGTTCTCGACGCCCGTGGGCTCAAACTCGCCCACGGGCGCGACGACGCCGTCTCGCATCGTGACGTGGCCGTCGTCGGGAGCCGCCATCCGGCCGAGACCGTGCAGACTGTCGCACTGCTTGGTTGACTTGAGCGTGTCGTACGTTAGATCTTCGGCTGCGAGCGCCGGATACGCCTTGCCCAGAGCTACTTGGGCCAGTACGAGCACGCCGCGAGGCTGCTCGGGCGTCGTCCAGCAGTAGTTGGCCGATTTGGACACCGAGTCGGCAAAGTAGATCTGTAGTGATCAGCAGGTCGGGTGAGTAGGACCAATCAATGAACCACTGAATCAACTCATGATGGTAACCAAACGTACGCCCTTGCCAAACATGTAACCGTTGGTTGGAGCCTCCGGCGGGGCGACACGGAGACCCTTGGCCAAGATACCAACCATGTTACACAGGCGCGACCCATGCCACAGCAGCTACGTACAGCACAACACACGACAATCGTCAATCCAGAGCAAGCGATTCTACAGCTACCCGTTGTACCGTTGTACCCACCCAATGGTTCGGCACGGACGCCAGAGTATCCGCGAACGCGTCTTCCTCGTGGCGACAGATTTTGAGAACAGACCGGATTTTCAACCTGTACTGGATGTGGGTCGGCGCGTGGGTCGTCTCCACATACTTCTTGATGGCCTGAAACTCTTCGTCGGTCTCTTCCAGCGGCTCTAGCTCGATGTTCAGCATCGCGTACTGCGCGTCCAGCGGATTCACTGGAACAGCACCGGCCTCACGGGATTTGGTGCGGGCCGCCTTCCGCTTTTCCTGCTGCAGCTCGTGGGAAATCTCGAGATCGGCGAGCACCTCGAGCAAGTCGATCTTCTGTCGAATCTCCTCCATCGAATCGATCAGCGGGGGCAGGTTGCGGCCGAAATCATGCGGAATGAGCGAGTAAAACTCGTTCGAGAGCTCTTTCAGCTCACTCTTGAGCAAGCGCAGGCGCTTGTCCGCCGCGGACGTCGTTCGCTTTGGGCGATTGGATCGACGCTTGGTCGTCGACTTCTCCTGCTCCTTGTCTCGTTCCTCCCCCGCAGGGCCATGGCGCTCTTTCGTGAGCAGCGAAATCTCCGTGACGGTCCTGGACATGCGCTCGAGCAACCCGTACCCTTGCGAAATCTGCGCCTTGGACAGACGACCGAGTGGAAGCCGCTTGAGATCCAACTTCATCGCCTCGACTTCTTTCACGATCAAGTCGGCGTCACAGATCAGCGCGAGCACATCCTGCACTTTCTCGTGCAGCGTGGAGGGCGTCGCCAGCGCCAGCGCTCCCGCTTCCTTTGTGGCGTCGATATCACCGCCGCCATCGCTCTCGGGTTCTTGATCTTCCAGTTCTGTTGGTTGCGCGCAGCATACGTCTAACTCCCATCGTCGCAAAATCGACCACAGCAGCCAATCCAACAAGACCTACCGACGAGCACGTATCGGCCTGGGATTTTCTCGAATCCGCCGCTGTCCAGCGGCCACTCGTTGCCCGACTTGGCCGCGAACTTGGTCTGGAACGACGCGCGCGCCTTCTCCAGCGAGCCCTTGTACCGCTCTAGCGCCGTCTATGCAGTTCCACACACGCCACACACACACAGATTGTGAGTCAAACTGGCGGCGCCATCTCCCTCAGCATCTTGCAAAATACTACCTGCGGCTTCTTGGCGCCGACGCGGCCCCACTTGCGGAACACAAAGAACTCGCCGCAGTCCTCGAGCAGCTGCATCGAGTAAAACTTGTTATTGCTACCATGGTACACACCACATTCATCGTCAACATCTATTGCCACATACACGGAATGGAAAGAGCGTTCCTACCCGTAGGTGCCAAAACCCAGGTCCGTGTAGTTGAGCATAAAGTGCCACACGACACCATCGCGGTCCTGCCATTTATTTCACCTCCTGAGAATGTAAGCACAACGACAAAAAAACGGCACTAGCAGATCAAGAACCATGCGACTCGCCTCGTAGATGCTGGCGCGATCGCTGCGGTCGGCCAGCGCGTCCACGGTGCGCAGCGCGCTGCGGCGGGATGCCGTCATTTTGCTCAATGCAGGTCAACCCACCTTGAGGTTCTGATGCGAATCTCCAAACTGAGCTGCTCCTTGATTGGCTAGAATCCTGTATTCATGGACAACACCATCTTCATTTGGCAACCTGCAAGTTGCTGATTTAGAGTTTCCAAGCATCCTGCCAAAATGGACGATGACTCACTATGTAAAAAACTGAGCATGACATGATGTTTGCAATGCGATGTTTTCAATTTTGCGTGTGTTTTCATCCTTCACTACGGAGCTGGATGGGTAGAGCAAGGGGTTGTACCTGACTATCCGTTCCGCTTCCTTGGCTACCGTTCGTCACTCTCTCCCGTACATTAATACTTAGTCGGCGCGGTCAATGCCCGCCCGCACGCCGCCACGCAACAGCAGGTCCTCGATGTCGGCCTTGTTGGCCAGGTCCGAGCCGTGGAGCTGCTTGACGAGCTTCTGCACCTTCTTCTCCTGCTTGAGGTACTCAATGGCGATGTTCCCCACGTTGCTCGCCGGCAGTGACTCGGTGAACTGCAGGCCTTCGCGGTACACGATCTTGCTCGCGAGGCTCGAGGCGACGATGCACTTGAGGTACGAGAGCGGCACATCCTCGTGGACGCGGCCCAGCGCCACCTCCTTGAGCTTGGGCGGCAGGTGCTCCTCGATGAGCGTGAACATGACCTGCTTGTCCTCCTCCGTGACTTCGTCAAACTTTTCCAGCACCGCGTCGTGGACGCGGATGATCGCGCGCGAGATGCGCTCACTGACGGGCGGCAGCGCGGCCTCCGGGTTCTTCTTGTATTCGCGGAAGAGCAGCTGCGCCTCCACGAGCGCCAGCTGGCGCAGCTTGACCACGACCTCCTCCACGAGCTCCTTCTTGATGTTCATGAACTCCTCCGTCTCGAGCAGCATGCTCGAGATGATCTCGTACGAGCTGCACACCACGCCGCACTTGTTGGCCGAGCTGTCCTTGACGATGACCACGCCGGCCTTGTCAAACAGCGCCTGACGCGCCTCGGGCGTGATGAACAGGTTGGCGCCCTCGACGATGAGCTTGCACGACGGCTTGCCGTCGGCGTCCAGGTAATCGATCCAGTTGTTCTCGTTGATCGTGTTGGGGCGGCCGCCCGCCGGGATGAACAGGTCGCTCTTGACGCGATTGTGGAGCGAGTTGCGCGCGCGCACGCCCTCCTGCGTGTCCACCGAGAGGTAGCGGCCGTTGGCGCCCGCGAGCGATGGGTTGTACTCGGACAGCGGCAGCGACTCGTGGACCAGACGCAGCAGCTCGTCCATGTTGAGCCCGTCCGGGTTCTCGACTACGGCCGTGCCGTCGCAGATGCCCACCACGCGCACGTTTGAGCCGTACTCACGGTGGAGGATCTTGATGACGTTGCCGGCCACGTCGCCGTCCGTGCCGCCCGTGATCTTGACCGTGAACGGCTGGTTCTTCGGGTCGATGTTCTGCGAGCGCAGTGCCACGTCGGCGAACACCGCGACGCCTTCACTGGTGACGCCGTACACCTTGTGGTTAATGCCCGCGTCGGGCTTGGAGCTGATGAACGCGCGCGGGATCGGGTAGCCGCGGTAGGCGGCGCGCTTGGTCATCCACACAATGTCCGACGGGATGATGTTCTCGTCGGGGCCGAGGTAGATGAGCTCGTCCTTGCCGTAGTAGTCGACAATGTTCTGCTTGACCTCCGGGTCGTTGGTGTTCAAGTCGAGCAGCGCGTCCGAGAACGCCTTGACCGACTTGCGGATGATAAAGTCGCGCGGCGCAAAGTCGCCCACGGGGCCCTTGATCGGGTCGCAGAGCACGACGGCCTTGGACCCGCCTTCCGGGATGTCCTTGTTCTTGAGCTGCTGGGCGAACGCCAAGTTGTACGCCTCGTTAAACTGGCGCGCGCTCTCGAGCCCGTGGGCGTCGGTCGAGTTCGGGTACACCATGCGCAGCCCGCCGCGGGCAATGTCGCGGAAGCGCACATGGAAGCCCTTGAAGCGGCGGCCGTAGATGAAGAAGACGCCGAACGGGATGTCCTTGCCCACGGTGCCGTAGCCCATGACCTTGGGGTCCATGCGCAGCGACAGCGCGTAACGGTTGCGGATAAACTTGTTGGTGCGCAGTGTGCCGGCGACCGCGTCGACCATCGTGTTGAGCAGCAGGATCGTGTCCTCTGTCTCGGCGTTGCGGCGAATGTCCACCTTGAGCGAGCTCACCAACTCCTCCTGCTCGCTGCTCGGGAGCTTGGCGCTGTTCGGGTCGAACTTACGCATGAAAAAGTCGGCAATGCGCGTGGCGATCGGCAGGTTCTGCGGGTGCTCGACCACCTCGATGATGCGGTTAAGCGAGTACGCGTACGGATCCTTCTTGGCCAGCACGCCGTGGAGCATGTTCGAGTACGCGTAAATCACTTCGGCGCGCGAGAGCCCTAGGTCCGGGTTCTTGTTCACGAGGCGCAGCGGCTTGTCGTCGATCCACTTGAGGTACTTGAGGTTGCCGCCGATCTTGTCCCACTCAAACTCGCGGTTGGCCGCGAGCGCGGCCTCCGACGGGGTCACGAGGATGCGGATCAGCGAGACTGTGCCGTTGGCGTTGGACGGGTCCTGCACCACGTCCAGATGCGCGCGCAGAATGTTGAGGTCACAGAGACCGAGGTAGGTGGCCGCCTTCTGCATAGCGCTCTTGGCCAGCACGTTGGCGGCCGCGAGTGTGAGCATGGTCTGCGGCGCGTTCCCGCCCGAGAGCTTGTTCTCGTCGCTCTTGCTCTCCCAGCCGTGCTCGACCTGAATCGACACGCCCTCGGTACCCTTGACGCGCTCGTACAGCGCGATCTGCTGGGCGATGCGGCGCGGGTTGCTGAACTTGGCGTACATGGCGTTGGTGCGCTTGAGGAACTCCTCGACCGCCGCCGGCTCGTAGCACGGCGCGGGCGCCGGGTACCCGGGCTTGCCGGCGAACTCGCCCGCCTGGAGCTTGGCCATGAACTGCTGGATCTCGGCGAGCGCCTCCTTGTCGGACCCCGTCTTGCCCGTGAACGGCTCCTGCGCGCCGAAACGGAACACGTCCAGGCCGAGCGTGTCGTCTAGCGACGTGAACAGCTTGACGCGCGCGAGCTCCCCGCCGTCCACGCTCTTGGGCAGCTGGTTGAGCACGTTGGCGAGCAGCCCCGGGTAGTTGGCTAGAGATCAGAGAGGCACCCTGGTGAGGTTTCCGCCACGGCTTCAGTTGAATGTATAGATAGGGGGCAGAGCGAGCGTACCTCCGCTACGAATGTACGAGTAGATCTTGTTGTCGGGCGAGCGGAGCATAACCTCGGGCTGCTGCGCGTTGACGAGCGCGGTGATCGCGTTGAGGTGTGTGAGGCGCTCCTTCTCGCCGATGGCGCGGAAGTACGCGGCCGGCATGTTGTCCAAGAACCATCTATCAATCGTACTTGCATCAGTACAGTCCATCCGGCGGCAATCGCACGCGAATGGAGACAACGTACGGCACGGTCTTGTTGGCGGCTTCCTTCTGGAAGCCGTTGAGCTGCGCCAGCAGCTCCTCCGGGCTTTGGCCGCTCTGTGTCAAGCAATAAAAATCCAGTGAGCGGTGAGCGTTCCAGAAATCCGTTCAAAGCGAGCGACCGCATGCTCCATGCGCACCTGCGTGGCGAACGTGTTGAGGAGCACGGTGAACGCGCTGCGGCTCTGGGCGACAGAGCGTGCCGCCTGAAGCTGGCGGAACTGTGTCACTTGCAGCATCCTGCTAACGGATCCGGAAAGGGGAGCTTGGGTCGAAGGGGAGAAGATCGAGATCTGACCGAGGGCCGCGGCCAGTGGCTGTCGCAGGACGATAGGGGGTCTCTGGACGGTAGGGGCTCTCTGGATCTCGCCTCGGGATGACGCCTTCTTGCGAGCCGACGATAGACCCAAGGTGAAGTGGGGGGCTGTGTGTGACGCGGCCGAGGGTATATCGTCCGCTTACCCTAACCTCTCCGTCCACCGAAGAATCAACCGGGATTGGAACTGCAAGCCAACAAGTTTGGGATTATTCGTCCACAGAACGGGGTAGGGGTTACGCGTCATCCTTTGTTGGAGAGATCCTGTCCGGAATTTTATGAATCGGCCGTGCTCCGGATCGTGACTGGCAGTGCGCGAAGTTCAACATAGCGGATGGACCAATCCGCGGGGAGGTTCAAGCCAAGGCGTGCGGCAAGGTTGCGTTCGCGAGACTGCAACACTGGAGATTCAATCAGGGCCAGTCAACTAGAATCGCTCACTCTTGAAGCCAGTTGGCGATTCGTTCTGGTGCCGGCTATGTCCGCTTGGAGCCGCCGACCTCAAGGCACGCACGGAGGTGCAACTTGAGCTTGGGGCGCTTCTGTCTCATTTGATCCATTGAGGACCCAGCCGCCGTCCGCAGTGCTCCCCCTGTCAGAGACACCTCACGGCTGAATGAGCCGTGCGGGCGATCCGGTGGCGGGAAGCAGACCACGTCACTGCTTCCGACGCCGCTGAACAACCAGTCTGGTCACTAGTCATCCGCACTCCGATCAACACAAGGAGCAAATACAGGAACTAACATGGCATGACACGGGCATGCATATCGTGCTCAAGCGATTCCTGTCACACATTTCTGCTCAATTCTGCCCAACCAATTTTCGTCCACACTTTGATGTGCATGAAAACATACAACAAAACCCTTTTCGGCCATCAAGCGGATCCACCGTTTGTGGATCTGTTTTATACAGTACCGTGAGCGGACGTTCCACTGGGTTCCACGTCGTAGCGGACGCCCCTTGAAGTTGAAGCTGCACACGAGAGTGTAACCACGGCACATTCAGCACACACGACTCAACATGGCAACACCACTCACGGATGGTGTGACCGCGACAGCGCAAGCCGAAGAAGATGACTCACAGCCTATCAACACTGTCTTGCCATCGGTCACCGCCACCGGCGCGTGGTTGCGCAAAGGCGGCGACTTGAATGGGGAGAAGGAAGCCGCTTCCGTCGATGTCGTTTGCGCAGTCGACGCGCACAGCGAGGCGGACGAGTCGACTTATAGCGGAGCCCGAGTCGTCGCACCTGTGGCAACTCGACTAGAAGAAGAAGACGAGGCGAGTTGTCACGTGACGGTTGCGACTCTGCAGAAGCCAGTTGCAGTCGCGGCGGACAATGCGTCGGAGCTGCGTGCGCTAGTGGACGAGGTCGCGAGCGTCCACTGCGTCCTGGCGAAGGCTATGGACGCAGAACTGATCTCGCAGGTCCGCAAATGGGAGCATGGCCACCGCCCACCGGAGACGGTCAGCGGACCACGAGAGATATTGACCGCGCCACGGTTGATTCCGATGGCTCCGCCGTCCGAACGATCGTTGGAAGCCCGCAGTGGAGATCACGACCCGTCGCTGCTGCGAGTCGTGGCGTTTGAGAATGGCGTCTACCGTGGCCAAGTCCAGCGCTCTTCTGTGGCAGAGACACCGGACGATGATGCTTCTCCGCTGAATCTACCCGCTGTGGAACAGTTCCTCCCCCATGGATGGGGGATCGCGACGTCCCGCAGTGGCCAGCGCCGCGTCGGTCAGTGGTTCGACGGCGAATTAAGCGGCGTTGGCTCGCTGCAGAGCGCGGTGCTCATGTACGATGGCGAGTGGCGCGCGGCCGCAGGACCGAGCGGGTATGGGATCGGAACGTTTACCTTTGGCGCAACGTTCGTCGGTTATTGGCACAACGGGTGGCCCTGCGGACTCGGACGCTTGCAGTCGTTTGAGACTGGTACATTCGAGCACGGATGGTTCTACGGCATCCAGTGTCTGCAGCCAGTGATCCTGAGCGACCAAGACGCTCGGCTTGGCGAGGCGAAGCAACGGTGTCTTCCTGACGCGCGACACGATCAGCAGCCACAGCGTGGGCTCTTTCTCATGGGAGTGATCCTGGAACACGCGCGCCTCACCGCACTCAGAGGTGCCATGGAGCAGTTCCGACACGTCGCATGTGACCAAGCGCTCATGATGGCAAGAAGACGGCGAGCTGACGCCAGTGTTGCGTGGGCTGAGGCGCACGCCGTGGAACAGGACGCGATAGCAGCTCACGTAGCGCGCGAACTGCAAGCATACCGTCACCATCGGGCGAATCTGCTTGAAGAGGTCGCCGCCGGCCGGATGAAGCACAGCCGTCTCCAACGAACCCGCGAGTTCCATACTAACCGACTCGGCGCGGCGATTTTCCAGCGAGAGCTCACTCGACGCTGTGAGGCGGCTCAGGAGGAGAGCAATCTCCTGCTCGAAGTGGAGCTGGCCGATGTGTCCGCGCTTCTTGACGAAGCCACCCAGGCCCAAGACGAGTGTCGTCGCCTGGCGGATCGGCAACACCACGTCAAGCGACAAATCGAACAGGCATCCGTGAAGCTCAGCTCGCTGCACCATCAATTGGATCAACAGCGTCGAGATGGCGACAAGTATCGCGAGGGAACTAATCATAATGTTAATCTAGACTTGCCAAGGACGCATCTGAAGACGCCAGCGACTCCATCGCACGCAAGAGCCATCCACGCACAACGACGCTTGGGTTCGGCTCCGTTGAATGGTGAAGGCAGTGAGCTGCCGTTCGTGTGTGATGTTCCTGGCTGTGGGTGCGGCATTCCTCGCGATGTGTTCACACGAGTTGCGGCCGCTCTCAACGGCGACTGAGAAGATCCCGTGTCATGGATATTGCTTCCTCATTTGCTGCCAATGGATTTGGTTTTGCACGAAGGAAAGACATGCGGTCTGAGATGCTCGCAAGCCTCGTGCTATTTCCGGCATGCACGATCTCAACCTGAAGATAGTGCACACTATGACCTCTGCGCATCGAGTGCGCAGTATCAAGCCTCCCAATCCTGTCGAGAGAGATAACAACAATGGTGAAATACTACCTCGCCGGCCGTGTCAACAGCGAAGAGTATGCCATTTGCGAGCGCCTTTGCGGTACGATAGGCGGAGTCTTCGGTGCGCGCTAGTAGAAGAACACGTTTTGCCAACCCGCCGGCGTGTTGCAGATGTCATGAGCGTCACGTTGCCAGACATTCAAGTCGAGAAGGTCGCGCACCACCAGCAAAAATGGCCCACCGAGGCGGCCAAGATCTCGGTGACGCATGGGTAGGATGGCTCACCTTCCTGTCTTCATGGGTCCATCATCCATCAATTCTAACCCTTGCAAAATAAAAATAAAAACCGCCTCGCAGCTTCCGCGTGCCGACCTCCGGCCAGAGCGTGGTTTGCGACGTGATCGTGTGGTCGGAGACGCGGCGCCTCGTGAGCACAGACGCCGATGCGTTCTCGTCGTTTGTGCAGCAGTACTACGGCGTCCAGCTCGACCTGAACGAATCCGAGCTCGATCTGTACGTCAAAGCCAACATCGATGAGATGCGCAAGCTGCAGCGCCAACAGGAACAAGCAGCTAAACAAGCAGCTAAAAGCATTTAACGGATGCGAATTGCGATTCCCTTCCACATCGGTCCAACCGACCAAACTCGAGTTCTGCTTGTGGAGTTCACCACGACGGGACGATTGGTCGGTGGTTTTTCTCGTCAGCCAGGTACTCGGCGATGCTGGGCTGCTGTTTGACGTTGTCCGCGATCTCTAGCAGCTTTGGGTAGCAGGTCTCATAATCGATTTTGAATTGATCCCGCTCCGCGACGAGCACGTTCTCCATGATGTGGAACACAGCGAGGTCTGCCAGCGAGATCTGGTCGCCCAGCATGAACGGCTTTCCCGCCGGCGCGCGCGCCTGGAGCCCACCCAGGAAGGCCGGTAGAATGTATTTGTTTAGCTTGGCCGTCTGCTTGGCCTTGCGCTCGTGGTCGCGCTCGAGAAAGTTCTTGTCCACGACCGCCGAGAGCATGTCCGCGGTCGTGTCCACGATCATGTCGACTTCAAGCGCCGCGAGGGGTTCAGTCAGCGGGTACAGACCGACCTGCTTGGCCATGAAGCGCGCGATCGCTGCACTCTGCGCGTACATCTTCCCCTCGATCTCGACCGCGGGCAGCGTCTGGAATGGAAACGTGGGCTTGAGCTCCATGAACTGGCGCCCCATGGGCACGGTCACCTCGTCCAGCGGCACGCGGCCGTACGCGTACACCAAGCGGACGAGCTCGCCGCGGCTGCTCAGGTGGAAGTAGTGTAGTCGGTGGCGGAGCGCGGCGGCCATGGTGAGTGAGGACTTTTAACGACTGGGTGCTTGTTCTGCGTCTGGGGTCCGTGGGAAAACTGCAATTGCCTTCACATCGTGAACACGCCAAGGTTGAGACGAGCGGCTTCTATTCGAATCTTCATTATCGCTGGGTACAGCGCTGCGTACAGCAGTAGTGTACTCCTCCATTAGAGCGCGGCGCAATGCCTGGCTTCTTCAACACAGAGGCGACTGGAGAACATCAAACGTTGCACCCATGTCGATCATGGTACCATTTCCTATTTCAGCTTCAAGACGAACAAGACACCAAGGTTGTGGCTTGAGTGTGTGGGGAAGGACTAATCTAATATTGCGACGGTGAAGAATTGGGAAGCGAATCGTCGACTCTTATATCTCGGCTGCCAGCATGGAGCTCTGAACCGAGGTCTGGTCAAAGTTGGCCGTGTGAAACGAATTGAGGCTGAGCGCGCGCCGACGGCTGCCTTGCCGTGAGCCCATTTCCAGAAAGATGTCGCCAACATTGCGATCTGGTGTGACCGAGAACGGTCGTCCGCTGAGTGCGCGGTTCTCGCTGCCGCCCGAGCCGTCCGGGTACAGGCTCCGGTTGATCGCGAGCGAGCAGAGGCTGCAGATCGTGAGCTTCATCTTGCCCACGACCGGGATCTCGGCGCTCATGTTGATCTTACATTTCCCGCAGATCACTTCGCCGCACTTGTGGCAGTTGTACTTGCGCTTGAACGTGCCAATGTCGTCCACGCACACGTAGCAGGTCTTGACTTTGCCGCGCACCATCATCTCGCTGCGACGCGCAAACGACTGGTTCGCGACGCGCTTCATGCCAATGTACTTTTTCAAGTGCTCGAGATTCATCATGCGCGAGCGGATGCCCGTGGACGCGACCCACAGGGGCACATTGCCCTTCAGGTCCGTGTACACGGCCTGGACGACCTCGAGCGTGCGGCCGTCGCGGCGGCTCTCGACAAATACCAGACCGGAGCGGTACATGCTGGCGCGCACAAACCCGTGGCTCTTCTCCATGTCCGGACAGCTCTTGATCTTGACCGAGTGCGTGCAGCGCGCAAAGCCGCGGCGGCCGTCGGGCAGCGAGAAGCGCCGCTGGCACTCCAAGTAGCAATAGTCACGGTTGCGCACCAGTACGTACGGCGTGCGCAGCGCCGACCAGCGGATGCCGATGAAGACCGTGTTGTCGGCCGGATTGTACGGCTTGATCTCATACAGGATGACCGAGTGGAGTAAATCCGGAGACAGTTTCGTCTCGAGCTGCACGTTCGGGTGCTCCATGTCCACCTCGTAGAGCTCGATAATCTCCTCCAGTGTGGCTTCAATCTGCGTGACGCCGCGGAAATAGTGGATCGATTTTTTGTTCTCGGAACGAACTTTGACCTTTTCGATCCGCACGCTGTCGAGCTGTTCTTCAAACTCCCACTGCAGTCCATCGCCTGGACCGCTGTTGATGCCATTGGAGCTGATCAAGTCGCTCGCGCTGAACTTGAGCAGGTCGTCGCAGGCCACGTTCGCCTCCATCTGGATCTGCTCCTTGCGCGAGTACGACAGCGGCGGACAGCGAAATTTTTTGAACTTGGTCGATTGCTTCTTGGACATGGTGGTGAACGACGGAACGGAACCAACTGACGGCTAGTTTGGTTCTGGTGGGCTTGGAAGACAGATCGTTCTAAAATCAACTCGTGACGTGCGAAAGTGTTCTGTCCAGCTCAAAAATACTTTCCGTGCGTTTTGTTGTGGAGAGGGCGACGCGACTGTCGTCACTCGGGAGGCGTCTTACTTCTATGTGACGCGGCGGCGGAGCGCGTTCCAAATAGCGGGGGCAGAACTCAGGAGGTCAGTGCGCGGAGATGCGCGACGAGACGCGGTGCTGGTTGGCGGCTAAGCGAATCCGTGATCTGGACGGATGTCCACGGAGCTATTTCGTCGCTCTCTTCGTGGTGTTGTTCTCGACTGGGCCAACTAATGTAGAGAAGGTGGATGAGAAAGAACCTGGAGGAGGATCCGCCAGCGAATTGGCGCGGATTGAGTTTGATGAAGAAAGTCAAAGTGGCTCAACGTTGACTGACTGTGGTGTCGGTTTACCAAAGTTGATTGTGGGTGTGTCGATACTCGTGACCCCAATCCCTTCTTGTCCCAGCTGGATGAAGAATACATCTGGTTCGAAAGGTGTCAATACTGGCTGGAACGTGAAAGGTCACGAGCCAACATCCAAACAAAGAGGTCGTGTATTCTTCACTACTTCGCCGAGTTGTGGTTGATGAGTTATCGATCATGAGAGGCGTCCCTAGAAACAGGTGGGTTTCGGGAGGCACTGTGAAGTTTGTGGAGCGAGGTGAAAGAGTAACAACGTTTTTGATTTGCCAGCAACCTCAAGTGGACAATCAATTGCGTTCCCCCTCCAGCCCTGGAGGGATCGGGCCCTTGGAATGACAGACTATGAATTTCCAAAGGTTGCTGGATTTCCTTTGCAGCATGGTTTTCATTTTTCTTGAGTGATTGCCCATCCACGCGGTCTAAGCAATCAAACCTAGATGGAATGTTCAGTTGAGATGTTGGCGCCATTTCCGTCGAGTCTGGCATGGATCCGCTCTGGCTTCACCGGAACTACAGTACTGTACCGACTGACAGGTCAGACAAGAGATCCACGAACATACCAACCACTGACTTCTGTCCATTGTGTGTACTATACCTAATATAGTTGTAAGTGTGGACCGTTGCATTGGTGGCCATGACGAAACAACAGGAAATACACTCGTGTGGAGCGTACTGCCCACAAGCTCTTGTCTTTACATCTTGGCCTTGCGCTGGAACTTGGTCACGAGCGCGTAGATCTCGTCAAAGCTCTCGAAGAGCTTGGCGTGGAACTGTTCCACGGGGAACCGCGGACGAGGGTTCACAACCTCGCGGTCGAGCGGGTTCTGGTCGAACGAGGTGATCATGAACGTCAGGAAATCCGTCTCCGAGCCGTAGCAGACGCCGACGCCGTGCGGCACCATGGGCACAAACCCGCCCCAGAGCCACGGGTACCCGGACACGTTGCTGGTGGACATCACAAAGTTGCCTCCACCGCCGCTCTTCGCGTAACTAGAATCGCTGTAGAGCGGGTGTGGCTGCTTACCCGACATCAACGCCGCCACTTGGAGACCCAGCAGATGACGATCAACGCCCGAGCCCATCAGAGCAGCCGCTGTGAGTTGCTTGTGCTTGGCCATGGCGCGTTGCAACTTCTCGTGGATTGCTGCTTCGGGCTGCTTGGTGCGCACTGCTTGGAGCCATTCGAGCACCTCAATGCTCACCGAGCGGATCGTTTCGGTGCGGCCGCGTACGAACATGCGTGTGTGCGCACTTTCGTACGTGGGGACCGCCTCGCCCCACAGCTTGAAGCCCGCGAGCTGCACGGCCATCTGTACAAAGATATCGGGGAAGATCTTAGCCTGCTTGAGAACGGCCTTGCCGTACTTCTTGTTGCGGATGATCAACGTACGCAGCGAGCACGCCGTCTTGTTGAATTGCTCGATGGCTCGCGGGATAAGAGCCTTGACGCTGGCCGGGAGCTTCCACTTGAGCAGCTCAGGTGGTGGGAGGAAGTTCAGACTGTGGTGACGACTTTCAATAAACGTCTCGATGCCGCCAATACGGTTCAAGTAACGTTCGCCGAGCCAACGGTACATGGACTGCAGGATAGTTGCATCGGCGTTCGCGTGCTCCATGTTCGCTCCAACCATGCCGTTGCGGAAGACCACGTACTG
This sequence comes from Pythium dissimile, assembly GCA_023336445.1. NCBI lineage: Eukaryota > Oomycota > Peronosporomycetes > Pythiales > Pythiaceae > Pythium > Pythium dissimile. The sequence continues at coordinate 11,461 of JAADWZ010000138.1, read as the reverse complement.
GAAGCTCTTGTCGTACCAGCGATTACAGGAACTTTTTGCAGCGCAACACTTGACAAGATCCGAAGGATTCGCCGGCGTCGTGTCGTCCAGACAAACGCCAAACAGACTGTGCTGGATTTTGTCCAGATTTTCCTTATTGTAGCCAGTGTACGCCAGCATCTCCGTCCGTGCGGTGGCCCATTCGTCCCGGTTGAGCGAAGTCAGCGCACCGATGAATCGGTCGCCGTCGTCCGTGCCCAGCAACGTGTTGGGCTTGAGCGAGTTTAGATAGTCACAGTGCTTGAGGATGTGGAGTAGTTGCGACTCCAAGTCGCCGATGGTCAGCAGTTCGTCCTTGTCGTCGTACACGGGGAGCACGAAAATTCGGCCGTCGCACAGGATGATCACGTGGCGCACCGTCGCAGGGTCTACGCGCTCGAAATGGTCCGCGGGGGATCCAGGGATGCGACACGCAGAGAATAAACGCGTAAACATATTCATGCACAGCGTCCGGCCGCCCATGGTCTCTGGCCGGATCTCTTCGCGCTTGAGATGCTCGAGGTATTCACACGTGTACCTAATTCAACCCAAAGAGAGAGAACGAAACAAAGTGAGTAATGATGCACTCGCTGCGACAGGCACAGCGTGCATGCACCCAATGCACTTACCTGATGGTCTCGGCGGCACGACGCGCCTGCGACACCGGACGATCAAAGTCAAGGAACGAGCCAAAGCCCGAGACCATGCTGATGTACGGCGCGATCGGCGTGCGATCGCTCAGGTAGGCTGCATACTCCCACCACTCCTCCAGCTACGGTACAACCGTATCAACATGCATAGAGAATAAGCGAACGTCCACTTGAGCCAATTTTTCTTCTTCATACGAACAAATAAGTACTTACCCAGTTGGGATGGTCCTGCGCGCGCTGGAGCAGTACCTTCTGGAGCGCCTCACCCTCGCCGCCTGGTTTCCCAAAGTCTTTCGCCAACGCCGCCGCCTTGTCCAGCTCTGCGGCGCTGAGAAACGGCTTGAGCGATTCGAGGTAGCGATTAAGTGTCTCCTCCAACGGCGGCACCGGCAAGTGGGGGAGCGCTGCTTGGTGTGCAAAGCTAGAAAACCAGCAGCAGCAGCACGTCAGCTCTTGGTTGACGGACACAGGTCAACAAGAAAGAGCGAGAGGGAGGGGGGGGGTCTTACGTCTTGGTTAGCTGCTTGGCCTTCGTCATGATGGTGGGGCTATTTGTTTGCTGTGACGATAATGGTCTGGAAATGCGCTGTGAGTCGCTTCTCGGCGAATGGTCCTTCGACCGGCGGAAATCGCGTTTTACGCAATCAAGTTTCGAGGTGGCATCACAAAGAGAGACAAACCGGTGCGTCTACCGGTTTCTACACAACTTCAACTTGTAATATAACACAGCATCCCGCCAAACAAATGCGATCTTTAGTTGCTGGTGCTGCCAGTTACAGTAGATGGTGCAACTGGTCGCGACAAAGCGTCTCCACACTGCGACGGCTTGCGCGCATTCTCCACCGACCAAATGGAAATCGTGCGGCTGGCACCACGTCGGGCGATGCAACCCAGCGACTCGTCGGGGCCGGTATGGATCCAAGTGCCTGTGTTTGTGAAGAAGCACATGGCCGTCGACAGAGAGAGGCGCAGTTCGCTCGTGGTCCAGCAGCGCAGCTGAGTAGTTGTCAATTGACCGCGCTGGCAACACAAGCCCAACAGTCAATCGGCATACAATGCGCGTGCTCGCCCAGCTCGCTGCGATCGCAGTGCTCATCGTGCCAGCCCGAGCTAAACCGCCAAGCGGCATCGACTACCTCGGCGCTGGCTACGATTTGGTCGTCGGGAATCCTGCTGGGGCAGAGGACGCTTCGAGGGTCGTGGATCCTCGTTTCCGTGTCCATATTGTCAAGTATAAGTGGTATGGCCGACACAAAAAGTAAAAATTAGCCGAGCATTGTAGCTGATGTGGCATTTTTGACAGTACGCTGGAAAGCGATTCCCGGTGGGCGAAATCTGGCATATCAACCCCATGGAGTAGCAACAAACGCACCACTTGTCGCTCGGTGACCAAGGGTATGGCCAGGCTTGTATGAGTACATTCTATTTCAAAATACTCAAAGGTGTTTCTCAAACTTCAACTGCAGTAGTTTGTATCTATCACGCGTGTTTCGGCAAGCATGGTTCTTAACGTTTTGGAGTGTCGCCCATCTCGCGCCCAAAACTTCTGGGCGGCGGCGCTCAAGAAAGCAGCACCGAACGTACGAAGAGCATTCGAAAACGCGGAACGACCCGTTATCTTTCTCCCCCGTTGGCGCAGGACAAAGACAGAGATTAAAACGCAGAGCACAGAGCGATGGAGACGCTGCAGAACGTGTTCCCTTTGGTGCCGCTGGCGGCACTCCAGCGCGTGGTGAGTTTGTTGATCTTGTCGCGAAACGTCGTTCACGCAATCTGATAGCATGCTTGGTGCATGGAAACACAGCTCGATATCTGCGACCACAGCGTCGAAGCGGCGTCCGATTGGCTGCTAGAAAACGACTGGCACGAGCTGATGGACGACGAGGGGGAGGAAGCAGATGAGCAAGCGGAGAACGTGTCGGCAACGGTAGCGCCAGCGCCAACGGCGCCCGCAGCAGGCGCACGAGAGAACACGCCGGGTCGACATGCGACTGCTGCACGCGAGATGGACACACCTGGCCAGGCGAATGGCCACAGCATTGCGGTGGCGGCCGCCGCAGCCACGCGCAATTACATTGCTCGCGCACTTTCCGCCGGCTCGGCGGCGTCCCCCGCATCAAACAACAGCGATCATGGGCTGACGATGGCCGTGTCAACCAGTTCGTCGATGGCTCGTGCTGGTGTAGTAAATGGCCATCGCGATGGACTGCACGGCAATGGGAGTGGTGCAGCGGCTCACCGTCGTCTCGGCCGCCTCCACCACGGCCACATCGACGATGACTACGATTCGGCCGCCGACCGCGATATCGACAGCGAAGATGGCGACGGAGAGGGCGAAGAAGATGACGACGACGAGGACGAAGACGACGAAGACGAGGATGACGAGGATGGGGATGCGAATTCGTACTATGACTCGGGTGATGAATTGTATCTCCACGGGTCGATACCTCAGCTCACCAAGCGCGTCAAAGTGACTAGCGAGGCCAAGGCGAAAGATCTACAAAACGGCGAGTACTTCTGGACGTCCTTTGACGGACAGGTGATTCCAAAGACACTCATCGGTTGGTCGTTTGTTGCTTTTTCGGGATAGTATTCTCACAGATTCTGACAGTTCTCTTTGTGTGATGACGTAGAGCTTCTCAACACTACACTCACAAAACTGGCTCACAGCTCGGTTACACTGCTTAACAAATCGTCGAAAGAAATCACGGAGGTACGCCGATGAGTGTGCAGCTAGCTAGCCGACTTGCAATCTGACCAAAACCACGTCTCCCCCCAGCAAGAGGCACAGCAGCGACTACAGTCGGTATTCAGGCTCGCTGACGAAGTTGTTCCACGATCAAGCGGGTCAAAGAGTGCAAGTCACATTCACCCTGGCAGTTTGCTAAGCCGCCTATTGAGCGCATCGACGTCTGAAGCGTCCCCTGAAGAATCGCACCACGCTGGCCAGAAACGGAAGCGCTATGACGAGGCGACATCAAACGCACCCAAGGGTTTCTTTGTGAGGACACAGACCTCATATTCCTCTTCTGTTAACTTTCTCGAAACTCATTGGTTGTTGCTGTTGCAGGCGCACTTTTTTTCGATCAATGATTTGGATATGGTCTGGCGATCGATTCTCCACGCCCATGTTTTCAACGGCAGGTTCGGCGAGATTGTCGAGCTCCACACAGCATCGAGTGGAAGGCAAGCTATTCCCGCCACACACCATTGGAGTGGAGATTTGAATGACTGACTGGTTCCATTGCCGTAGGTTCGCCAAAATGGAGTTCGATGAACTCATGCACTTCCATACCACCGTGTCCTCGTCTTCCCGATCAACCTCCCTCGGGGTGTCGACTCTCGCAGGTCTACGGTGCTGCCTCCTTCTACCGTGTAAGGCCACCGAAGACGAAATCTTCCGCGTTGGCAAGCACCTCCACACACTGTTGAAGCTTCAAGGAAGCCTCTATTACCGAACGCTCGACGCTGAAGTAGAAGGCGACGCAACGAGTAACCGAGACATCAACCCAACTGATCTGCTCAACGAAGATGGAAAGCTCAGTGAGGAATCATTTCGGCGGTTTGCTCGATTTCGGATCAAGAAAGAGGAGGTACGCAGTTCGGCTCGCTGTGGTCAATTCGCAATTGCTGGATTGTGGATACTCAGTGTGTTTTGCTGTTGGGATCTACAAAGCTTGAAGCGAACGACAAGAGCGAGAAAGAAATCCATGGCGGAGATCATTTCTTGTCGTATCAGCAGCAGCGAAAAGTTGATCACTGTCTTCAGTACTTGGAGAAGGACGCCTGGGTGCAGCGCCTCAGTGGATAGATCCTCGTCAGAGCCAAATATTACTCGAGCACGCTCGTGGTCTCGAACGATGTTGATTGGATAATAGTTTGGCATTGTTTCAGTATGATCTGGATATCCTCTCAACCGAGTTGCGGTGTGAGTTGGCCCCATCCGGAACCTCTAACTTCGTTTCGTACAGCAAGAAAGTGGGAGAGAGCCACGATTAGGGTTGCGGGTTCAATGAAGTTCTATCAGCACTCCTGATGCCATGGTCCTCATTCTGCAACACTCTTCTGGACTGACGGTTTTATTTTTCAGAACTGGCATAGGGGGTTGCCAAAAAAGGCCCACAGTGCACGCATCAGCGAATGCAAGCAGGCGACGCCTACACAGAACCCGCGTTCCGCTCGACCACTGGGGGCCGGCGAAATTGACCGGTTGGTGCAAGTCTCCGCGCCCAGTGTATCGACGCGACAAACGGTCACTCGACTTCGACACTGCGGCGTCACGGCGCCCTACAGTATTTGCGGCTTCACCACACCCACCGTCCACTACACTACGTGCGTCACTGGAAGCGAGGGAGGCGCTGGATTCCCATCCAGAGGGCACGCAGCAACTGAGCTTCACGGCCCAGCACTCGAGTCATCCAGACACCGGCCGGTGCTCGCACGGCTCGACGTGCTGCGTCCAATTCTCCCGGATCGTGGCTCTCTGGAAAATCAGTCCGGAGAACTTTTCCAGGTGGTGCGCAGGTGCCATTGGATCCGATTCCCGTACCAACAGGTGGCGAGGAGCGCAGGTGGCCTGGCTGGCATAGAGCTACTAAAATAGTGGAGGCGGTTCCGCGAGAGAGGCTGCCAGATCGAATATGTTGGCGCGCGCCATTTCCAAGAAGAAGAAGAAGCGGCCGTTGTTGCTGGCCGACGGCGAGGAGAACGCTGGCGGCGACGGCGAGTACCTCCACACCAACGTGAACGGCGCGAGCGGCATGCCGCGGTCCGTGGCGCCCATGACGCAGCAGTACAGCAGTCAGCACCACTATCACCATCACCAAGACGGCTCGCCCACTATCTCTCAGCCGTCGTCGTCAGCAGCGCGGTCGCGGTCGTCGCGCATATCGCGCTCGTTTGGACACGGCGGCGACAAGGCGCCCCGGAGCAAAAAGTCGGTGGGCGGCGGGTTTGTCAAGAAGGTGTTTGGCGGCAAGAAAGGCCGCGGCGACTATGGCCACTACCCGGTGGAAGACACTGGCGGGGTGCTGTACAGCGATGAGGACGAGTGCGACGAGGAGCGGTTCGAGGAGGAGGAGGAGAGCGAGGAGGAGCCGCAGGTGCTCCAGCCGCGCCGGCGCTTTGTGCGATCGGGTTTGACCACGTACGAGCAGTGGATCTCCAAGAACTCGGTGGGTCGGCGCTTTAATCGCCGCTCGTATATGCCCCAACCCGCGTCCAATAAGCAGCAGAGACCGTATTATTCGGGCGTGGCGTCGCCAGTGAAAGATGCGGATGCGGGTGGAAAAGAGAACTCGCCGACGGCAGGCAACGAACAATCGCCCCGGGGCGGCATGTCGTCTCTGTCAAGTGCGCTACAGGAAGTGATCAACAGCGAGCCGACGGTGCTCAAGAGCGTCGTCGACCCACAGGCTGCCTCGGAGCGCGTTCAGCGGTCGTTTGTGGTCGAGCAGACAGCGGACGGGAACCTGTTTGTCATGTCCAAGCGCGTTCCCGTGGGGCCGAACAGACAGACCATGGACGACTCGTTCATCGGCGTCGGTCGAAATTTCCAAGGCCCCGGCGCAAACGTGCACAACCCGTTGGCGAACCCTGGCAGGCGGTCGGAATTGAACTTGCCGCACCGCCAAACATGGGGCCAGGGCGCGGCGATGGTGCCTTCGTCGGCCGCGTCAGGGGCCACTGGAGTGCCGCTGTCGGCCGCAGCGCTGCTGTCGATGAGCAAGGCCGGCGTGCGTCGCCGCCTGAGTGGTGCCGACCGTGGCTCGGCCATGCACCTCGTGGGCGACAATATCAGCCACGCGCCCACGGCGATGGCCTCCGTGGTCACTCGGATACGACGGTCGTCCAGCAGCACCAAGATGCGCGACTTGGCTCACCAGTCGCTGCTCAACCAGATGGCGTCCAAGTACATGGACCATGCGCGGCAGCGAAGCAGCTCGAAGACGAGCGACAGCCTGCCGCCGCCGATCGCGCAGCGACGTAAAGACAGTACGGCGATGCTGCTTCAAGGCGGGTCGTTCGAGGAAGTGGACGCACTGCCCATGACGATGGACGACCTGGTCGAGCGAAAGCAGGATGACTTGACCGAGCAAAAGCCATCGGTGGACAAGGGCCCCATGACCATGGACGAGTTTATGTTTGACCAGAAGCCAGCGCCATCTCCTCCGCCTCTGCTGCGCAAAGTCTCCAGCGGGAGCAAGTCGGGCCGCAGGCGAACCAGCAAGGCGGCGCAGAAAGAGGAGGAAGAAGTGGACAATATGCTGACACGGTCCTTCCTCAATCTCAAAGACGTCGACGCGTTGAAGCGCAGTCGATCGCAAGAGCTGGACGACGAAGAGAAGGTCGTCGCGCCCGCCGTGGAAGAAACGGAAACCGAGGACGAATATCCAGAGTTTGCCGAGGAGCGCGCCACCGACGACTATGGCAGCAGCTACGAGGACGAATCTCCTGTACGGAACAGCAACATCACCGAGTTTCTGGGCGGCTACAAAGGCCGAGGCTCGATGAACCGCAACTCGCTGGCGGGTCGGAACTCGCTCGGCCGGAACTCGGTGGGCAAGAACGATTTCGTTTCGCGCGCGGCTCGTTCGCTTCGCAACAGTCGGAAAGTCGCCCAAGAGACCATCAAAGCGTCGTCCGAGTTGTCGAGGAAGCTGCAGGAAGCGCGCGCCCGCGTGCCCATGGACCTGCGCGGCGATCCGCCGCACCCGACGCGCAAGAAGCGCGGCTTCATGGGGCGCGACGGCAAGCGCGTGCGGTACGATATGACGCCCTACATCCGCGAGTTCGAAGTCATCGAGCCGGAGCCAAGTGACGACGAGGTCCAGCAGTGGGCTCAGCGCGACAGCGAGCAGGATGATGACGACGACGATGACGACGATGACGACGAGCACAGCGCCGACGACGACAATGTGGAGTTGGGCGTTCCCGTCCCTGGCGCCGTGCTCGCGGCTGCGATGACTGACGCAAACGCCTACTACCAAGCCATGCCGGCGTCGGCTCTCCACTTGAACGCCCCGCCCATGAGGTATTCAAGTGGCCGCGTGAGCGTCCAGGAAAACAAGCGAGTCTCGGTCGTCAGCCAGCGGTCGAATGCGAACCAGTTCGAGGTCTACATGTAAGACAGGCAGCAAAGCGAACCCGTTTCGCCGGCCCCCAAAGATTCCAGTTATTTATCTCTTGTGGTCGCTGTCCAAGTGAACTATTGAACGAATTATTTGTGAATTTGAAAATTTTGAACGACTCTTTGTTGGAAAGAACACTTCTTTCATGAAAGGGGCATTGCCACTGGGAAGACTGGCTACAGCATGTTCTTCTCAGCCACGTTCCGGGCGTTTACTTGGCCGTTGACATTATCGTCAAGCTCCACAACCCCCGAGATTGCCGGGTGCTACTGATCTCCGCGTCCTATACGAAGCAGGTCGTGGATGACTATACTGTTCTGGCCACCAGCGGCAAACATGACTCGTATTAGAGACTCTGACTTGTGTGTGGAACCACGACGGCTGCAACGTTGATAGAGTAAGCCGAGGTCGCGGCTACGTCAGTGGAACGAGCGTTCTGTATTCTTCAAATCTGACAGCTCCAGCTCAAGGTCGCTGACAATGGTCGCCGGCAGCCCGTGATGGGCGTCGACACAACGCTCGAACTGGGAGCGGAGCCTGTGGAGTACGCCGAAGACGTATCCAGCGAGCAGGGATTAATATTCGCCACTTGGGGCTGTTCCACTTTACGTTAGTTTAGTTTGGCGTCCTGTGACCATCTAATACAGCTGCAACAACTAATTAAGAAAGGCATTTTGTCATTCGTCAGGGACGAATGCGTCAACCGCAACAAATCTGGATCGCTTCCTGCGAGGACAACTGCCGAGTCAGTGCTAGCGAACAGGAGCTTGCAACTACCTTAGACAGGCGCTCTATCGTACTCGGTGGACGCTAGCATGAACAATAAGGGCGAATACCAGCGCGTCATTGTGGGCCTCTAGCGACTGTGGCGGACCAACCCTCCGCAGGGTCAACTAGGCGGCAGAGGACACCCATCAAATCCTGTGCCAGCTCGGTCAGTTCGACAAGCTCTGCAAGCTATGCGACCGTCAGGCGATTCGCGGACCAAGCAGCCATTGTCAGCCACGTCCAGAGCGGCTTCTCGCTTTCCAACTCGCGGTAGGAACGCTCCAGGGCACGAGCTCAACTGATAACGGGAATGATGGTGGATAGGCGGACACACAATCATTCTGTTTGTCAGTTTACAATTTGTTCGGGCAATAGGCCGATGTACAGCATTGATATACCTATATAATCGAATTCACTCTGCAGGATATGTTATTCGTGTTCACGTCTACAGAAGATCTTCTAGAATAATATACGAGCAATCTCGATGTATCCGATGGGTGGCTTATTGACCAAAAGCAACTGTATCCATTGAACACGATCAATCATGGTTATCAATAGCCAACCAAACACCACACGCGGCCAAGAATGTAGGCTGTTGTAGTTGAGAATGAGTGCAGACATCACTTTGCAAGACTCCAAGGCTCCAAGGCGCATAGCCTCCATCGCCTCATCCGAAGCCACCGCTGACTAGGAAAAGTTCTCTGTTGACCAGAGGAGCGCACGCATTCCCGAACCTGCACCATCCCCCTACGCACCTGGAGACCCACTACCATGACCGACACCTGCTGCTTCACCGCGGAGAAGCCCGCATTCGCACGCCTGCCGACCGACGTCGTGCCGCTGAAGGTATGTGCGTCATAGTGCAGCCTGTGCTGTCCTCGCATAGTCTCGCCGGTCGCTAACTCGTTCCGGATACTCGATTTGTGTTGTTTTAGTACTTGTCGAAGTGGTGGACCTCATGAACTTCCGCTTCGAGGCGTCCGAGCGCATCGAGCTCCAGATCGCTGAAGCCACCAGCACCATCACGTGCCACGCTGTTGAGCTGTACGTGTACGAAGTGGCGGTTGAGGTGCCCAATGTCGTGGAGGGCGAGCCGAGCAAGAAGCTCGCGTGCTCGCAGATCCAGTTCATCGCCGACGACGAGAGCGTGACGTTCCACTTTACTGAGCCTCTTCCTGTCGACACGACTGTGACGCTCTCGCTGCGCTTCCACGGCTTCCTCAACGACAAGCAGCACGGCTTTTACCGTACGGACTACGAGCTGGAGGACGAGAAGCGCCCGCTCGCGGTGACCCAGTTCGAAGCCTGTGACGCGCGCCGCGCATTCGTGTGCTGGGACGAGCCAGCCATCAAAGCGCGCTTTGAGGTGTCCATGGTCACGGACGCCAGCCTCACAGCGCTGTCCAACACGTCCGTGGTCTCGACTGAACTGCGCGACAAGAAGAACGTGCACCTCCGCAAGAAGACCCGTCAAGACGACGTCCAGGAGAAGCTCTGGAAGTTTGCCGAGACGCCCGTCATGTCCACGTACCTGGTGGCCATGATGGTGGGCGAGTTCGACGCGATCAGCGCTTCGACCAAGGACGGTGTGCTCGTGAGCGTGTACGCGCAGCCTGGCAAGGGCGAGCGTGGCCGCTTCTCGCTCGACCTCGCGGTGCGCGCGCTCGAGTTCTTCACGGAGCGCTTCGGTGTTGGCTATCCATTGGAGAAGCTCGACATGGTCTCCACACCCGGCTTCCCTGGCGCTATGGAGAACTGGGGACTTGTGACCTACGGAGAGACGGCGTTGATGGTTGATGAGCACACGAGCCATGAGACCAAGATCCAGACCGCGCGCGTCGTTTGCCACGAGCTCTCGCACCAGTGGTTCGGCAACCTCGTGACCATGGACTGGTGGACAGGGCTCTGGCTCAACGAAGGCTTTGCTCAGTACATGGAGTTCGACGCTGTCAATACTTTGTTCCCCGAGTGGAGAGTCTGGGAGCTCTTCGTCCAGCAGGTCGTGGGCTCAGCGCTCACCATGGACGCCATGGTCACTTCCCACCCGATCGAAGTGGTCGTGCACCACCCGAAGGAAGTGCTGGAGATCTTCGACGCCATCTCGTACCAGAAAGGCGCAAGTGTTGTGCGCATGCTGTCCGAGTTCCTGGGTCGCGAGGTGTTCTACCAAGGCGTCCATAACTACCTGGTCAAGTACAGTTACCAGAACACCAAGACCGAGGATCTGTGGGCCGAACTCGAGAACGTGTCGGGGCTCAAGATCACGCAGATGGCCAGCTCGTGGACCAAGCAGACCGGGTACCCGGTCGTGACGCTCGAACGAACGGTCGATGGTGCGCTGACGCTCACGCAGAAACGGTTCTTCAGCGACGCCGAGATGAAGAAAGACGACGCGACGCTCTGGGACGTGCCGCTCACGCTTGTCACGTCCACGAACCCGAGTGAATCCATCCGCGTGGGCATCTGGGACGCCAAGAGCTACGCAGGTGAGACCGTCAAGAGCACGCCGCTGGCTGCACGCGACGAGATCCTCACGCATGTGAACGCCGCCGTTCCAAGTGGCGCTGTGTGGGTCAAGCTCAACCCAAACCAGTCCAACTTCTACCTGGTCAACTACTCACCCACGCTGTGGAAGCAGCTCCAGGCGCCGATTCGAGCACGGGAGCTCGGCGTCGTGGACCGTCTGAGCCTCGTGAGCAGCGCGTTCTCGCTTGCGACCGCCGGCGTGCTGTCGGTTGCCGACGCGTTCGACTTCACGGGCGCGTACGCCAATGAAACCGAGTATTTGTGCTGGAAGCAGATCTCGACCAACGTGGCCAAGTACATGGCGCTCTTCGACGACGAGCCGTTCTTCCCGCAGTTCCAAGCGTTTGTGCGCGAACTCTTTGGTGATGT
>JAADWZ010000137.1:0-64720 GCA_023336445.1 Pythium dissimile | reverse complement strand
CTGAAAAATACATTTTGGTATATTTTCTGTATTTAACTTGAAATTTGAAACCAAACTGGTATATTTTCTGTATTTATTTTTCGTTTGGTATATTTTGCGGATTTAATTAGGAAACTGGTATAAAAAGTGGAGCTTCCCTTTGGCTTATTAATAGCATTCGTTGGTTGGAAATTTACACAGATAATTATTTATTTGATCTTCAGCAGGTAAAGGAATATTTAAATGAAGTATACTGGATAATACCGGTTTATAATGCTTGTTTAGCACAATTGCCAAAAACAGGTTTTTCCCAACTGACAAAGTTGAAATCTGTGGCAAGAGAAAAATGCATCCGCGACTGCTAATACAGCCGCTCCCGCTCGCCTCGACTATGGCGCTTTTCCGGCCGTTCCGCTGCACCAGCAGCGCGCGCTTCGTGTCCATAGACAGTGCGCTGTCCATGCGCGTTCGAGTGAGCCGTTCGCGAACTTCGCCCGCCCCGTTCAGTGGGATCAACGACTGGCTGCTTCCAGTGCGGAGCCGTCTCCATGTCCGCACACGCGGCGCTGTCACGCTCACCTCCCCGCGCGTCTCCACCGTCCACGACGTGAAAGCGAAGGGCGCGGGCGCCGCGCGCGTGTTGGTGTTCGACGGCGACGGCGACCCGACCGTCCACACGATGACGCGCGCCGAGGTGCTGCGCATCACCGAAGACGCGGCGCTCATCGAGCACGTCGAGCCGCCACCGGCCGTGTCGACTCGCAGAGCATCATCACCATCATCATCACCGTCGTCTCGTCGCGGCGGGACGTTCGACTCGGTGATCGAGGTGCAGCGCGTCCACGCGCGCGACATCCGGCAGCTGGACAGCGCGTTCGCTGTGCGCAGCGAGCCGTCGGTCGAGGTCCGCGACCAGGCCATCCTCGTCAACGCCGGTACCTAGGTTCAAGATCCTTGCTGCTTGAGCGTTTGCTACTTGCTAATAGTTGAATTTGCTGTCTGTAGACCCGATCCGCGCGGTGATCATGCGCCGTCGGTGCTTGGTGTTTCTCCGCGAGGACGATCTGACCATGCAGGTCATGCTGGAAGACGTGTTCCACGAGATCGCGGGCAACGACGACAGCGGCGTCAGCTACGAGTTCCGGTCTGTTGAGCTCCCACGAGATGATGGTAACAGTGTGTAGAGCTCACAAAAGCGGCTGCTGCTTGTGGACAGGGCGCTCGAGTCGCTGCTGAACGCGCTGTGCCGCTACTACCACGGCGAGTATGACCGTATCGCGCCCGAGATCGCGTCGTCGCTGAGTCGACTCACGACGGGGCAGCCCAACGCCGGCGAGCTCAACGTGTTACGGTCGTTCAAGAACACGATGAACGAGTTCCAGTCGCGCGTGGACGGCGTGCGGCGCGCGCTCATGGCGACGATCAACAACGAAGAAGACCTGCATCTGCTGTATCTGAGCAAACTGCATTCCGATCGCTCGCTGCTGGGCGACATTTGGAGCTACGACTCGGAAGAGGCCGAGGTGCTGATCGAGAACTACCTGCAAGACATCCACGCGTTGCAGACCAACGCAATGCTGCTTCAACAGCGCATCCAGAACACGGAAAGCGTGGTCAAGCTGCGGCTCGACGCCATGCGAAACTACCTGCTCGGCATCAACATCCTTTTCTCGGTGGCAGGCATCAGTCTCTCGCTGGGCACCTTCACGGTGGGCGTGTTTGGCATGAACTTGGTCTCGGGGGTGGAGCTCGCGCCGGGCTGGTTCGTGGGCGTGACCGCGTTTGCGTCGTCGTTGGTGGCCACCACGGGCTTCGTGACCATGCGGTTCTTCCAACGCAAGGGCGTGTTCGGCTCGATGCGCAGCATTGGAAACCTCACGGGGAAATCGGACGTGACCAAGGCCATCAGGAAGTAGTGAGGTCTGCGGATTCGGACGAAATGGAGGCAATACAGGTCAAATTGCGAAAAGAAATGCATTGGTGTGGGTATACGCCAAGCGCTCGGATGCAGGGAGGACACCTACGATGCCTCAAGAATAAAATCAACAAGTTTCTCGGTCCGACTGATGTCATCACGGAGCTGCTGGCACCAAAAGGCGAGATCGGTCTTGGCGTTGAAATGTCGTCTATACCAGCGGTCAAGGAGCGGGACAATCTCGACAAGAGCTTCTTCGACTCGTTCGACGACTTCCACCTGCTTGAGTTGCTCGATCTCGCTGTCGAGTCTGCCGATGACTTGCTTGATACCTCCAGTGATCAGTCGGCCCACTACGCGATCGATCCGTGCTTGCGGCATTGGACTGATATCCATTCGTCGACGAACCAACAGCGCGATCACGTCGCCGACTGCATTCGCAACACCGGTTTGACGATTTTGAGCAAGTTGAGACTCTTGAATGTCGTCAAGATGACGAAGAAGCTGGTTGACTCTTCCCGTGTAGCTCTGGATCCGTCTCTGCCGCGATGTCCACCTTGCAAAAGAGACGATCACGCGGTGGATCGAAGTTTGGACGCAGTCAAACGCGACTCGGTTTGCCTCTGCTTGCATCAGGAGTCGGTCGCTCCTCGATGGAGCTTCCGAAATCCGTCGACGGACAACATGGGCGAGGGCAGCGGCGTTCGCACCTCCGTCAGCACGAATGAGCCACCCAGTAAAATCGTTGTGGCTAACATAGTCCTCAAACTCACCTTCAGCGTCATTGTTTACCACCTCGGTTGAGACCATCGCGAGATCCCGATAAAGTTGGCTCGCCAGATAGGCCGCAAATGCGCGGCTGTGGCGAGCAGTTTCAAAACTGGAGTCAAGCGTGAGTGCCGTCTTCATGATGAGGTCCTCTTCAGCGAGTTCGTCCACTTCATACAGGCTGCGCTCTCGCATGCATCCGTTACGAACCCGTACGATAGCTTCCGGATCGAGATCAGAAATGAGTTCCGTCAGATGGCCCTCGATGATTTCTGAACAATCGTTGCCGGCTTGTTGAAGACGTAGAAAGACTTCCAATTCGTGGCAAGCACGTCCTGCAGTCCCGTCGCCCACTCGTTCAGCACTTGATCGTCTAGAATTTCCATAGCGGTCGCTACTGTGGCCCTCCAATCGGTCGATGATGAGGTGGAACAGCCCAACTCGCCTCTCGTAGGTGAATCGAAGATCCACTACCAACTTGATGGCAGCAAACTGGTCGTTGAGCGCGTCAGTTAGCATTGAATTGAGGTGCTCCAAATTGCGGAGCAGAGTCTGCCGTGTGGCGAGCTCAGCTCGACGACCTTCGGTGACCAAGTCTCGCATGGACGGATCCAGCGAAGCGATCCACTTGGTCAGTGCCACAGTATGCATACCTCGGGTACTGAGCCGGACGTACGTAGCCTCCTGGTGGAACCCGTCATTTTGGTGAGCTTGGTCACGAGCAACTTCAGCATGCAATCGGTGGTGTCGAATACCGTCGCCTTCCATATCCGCCAGTACAATTTCGATCTTGACGATCAATTGGCGGATTCTCGCTTGGTCATGTCAAGACTGTTCTCGGCACCATACAGTCGTGCAAGATGGCGGTGCTCGTCTGCTTCATCGCGGACTGGAGTATACCCGCGCGGTAGAGAGAAAGGCTCGCTGGCGACCATTTCTGCACCCTCGGCGTCACCATGTCGACGTCCGACTGGTCTGGCTGCTCGACCTCGTTGGCGGCGAACTCGTAGCTTTCGTCGACCGTTGGCATCCTGCCATCAGCGCGACTCACCTCGGTGCCAGTGTCCTCGTCCAATGAGCTTGAATCTTGGAAGAGCTTGTGTCGAGGAACTCGCTTGCGCTATCGTCGAGCTCCAGTCGCGTGCCGGGGCAGGGATCCGAGCTCCAGCTCTCCAATGTTGCACGAACGGACCAATGCCCGCCGTCCAGGCCCCCTCTGATTTCACATCTGTTGCGCTGCCAACAATTCGCAACTTGCAGAACGTGCATGAGTACTCGCGCCAAAAGACATTGCCGATGAAGTCGGGGATCTTGCGGTCGTCGGCGCGACGCTTGTTCTCCTTGTCACGATAGTAGCGTTTGCTATCCCACATCATGTGCGCGCGCGGAACGATGTGCGCGTGGACAGCCTGATCGAACTTCGTGATGTTGGCAAACGTGGAAGAGTACGGCCCTTTCAGCAGGAAGTTGACCTTGACCCTGGGAGCGGAGCGCACCGGCGTGGACGGCTGCTTGCTGTGCTTGCGTCCGTGACCCATTGGGGCGCTATGAAGCTGCCGATGGCTGTGTGGGATCGCTGGACAGTAGCCCGCATAGTGCCATGATGTAGTCGATCTCTCTTAGCTGCTGGCTGCCACGCGTTTGGTCAGCGACGGTCGCGAAGGTGGTCACAGCGGCGCGCTGGATGGCTTCGTGCGGACTCACCAGCACCTTGAACAGCGGCTCGGGCACGGCTTTGCCTTGAACACCAGGGCCTGTACAGACGGTAGTTGATCTAGTTGGGTGTTTGAGCCTGGCTTCTCGACTTGACTGAACAGGACATTGTGAACAGAATGATATATTTCAACCTGAACCTAAATCCCTGGGGGACAGATGTTTACGCAGCTCATGCCAGGGGCTTGACGCGTACTCTCAATGGCCCTTGTAACGCGTAGGTGATGGCAAGCTCATACGTGTACTCGTGCGGGTCTCTCTCGAGCTCAAAGTCGAACTTGCTGAGCACGTACGCGAGCGTGGTCTTGAGCTCCACGAGCGCAAAGCGCATGCCCAGGCAAATCCGCGGACCGGCGTGGAACGACACGAACTGGAACGACGACACGGAGCGCAGCTTATTGTCGCAGTCGAACCAGCGCTCGGGTTTGAACTCGTGGGCGTCGTCGCCCCACACGCTGGGCATCCGTGCCAGTGCGTACGACGGTACGTACACCCTCGTGCCTTTCTTCATGAACGTCCCGTCGCACAGCGTCACATCCTTGTTCGCCTCCTTGGCGTTGAGCGGAGCTGGTGGACAGAGTCGCAGCGTCTCGCGGATCACGGCCTCCAAGTACAGTAGCTGACTCTCAACTGTATCCATCGACGGCACGAACTTCTCATCAGTGAAGAGATTGGGCAACTGCGAGCGGAGCTCGTGGCGGATACGGGCCACGACGCGCGGCTCGCGTCCGAGCATGACCATGCACCACGCGAGCGTCGTGCCGGTCGTGTCTTTGCCCGCTGCGAGCATCGTGAACCCAACGTCGCGAAGGAACGAGGACAGCGCCTTGGGGTCAGCGACGTCCACACCTGCGTGCTTGAAATCGTCAATGTGATCCATCACCATCGAGACCACGTTCTGACGCTGCTTCGTGGTCGTGCTCCGACTCGAGTCGAGCGTTTGCTGGATCACGGCGTACACCTTGCGGTCGATGAGATTGACGGCGTCGCGCAGATGCCGCTCAGCGCCAACGTTCAGTGCGCGCTTGAGCTGCCAGAGCCAGTCCGGTTGGTGGAAGCGAAGCTCCATCAGCCCCAGCACCTCGGTGGTGGCGTGGAGGAACCCGTCCGTGACGGTGGTGCTGGCATTGGCATTGTCGCTCGCACTGTGGCCGACGCGGTCCAGCGAGCGCTCGTCCAGCCCGAAGGCGATCTCCGTGAATGTATCGAACGAGTACCGGTGAAACGCGTCACTGAGCAAGTACAGTGGCTCGCCCGTGCCGCGCGCCTGGTTGGTAGCTACTCGCGCCAAAAGCTCCCCAAAGCGCAGCAAGTGGCGCTCAATCGCGCCGCAGATCGTGTCGCGGAATTGGCGCATCGTGAACAAGTGGACGAGCGCTTTGCGCTGCTGCCTCCACTTGTCACCGTCCACCGCCACGATGCCGTCGCCCATAACGTCGCGGAAGATCGCGGTCATGCGCGGGCCTTTGTCAAACACCTCAAACTGCGTCTTAAGCACGTCTTCAAAGCACGCGACCGAGCTCACGACCACGAGCGGCGGTGCTCCAAGCGCCTGGAGACGCCACGTCTTGCCGCCGTGCAGCAGACACTGCTCTAAGATCCAGTCGTGGAGACGGTGGAGCTGCCAGCTCATGAGATCCAGCGTGTTGCCCAGCACGGGTAGCGTGGACGGCGGACACGGCAGCGGACGCAGCGCGCGCTGGCGAGCGTCTGGCGCCAGCAGAAGCCACAGCAGCGCGGCGGCGCCGGCAGCGGTCGATGCGGCGACTTGCCACGACGCCAGCATTGTGGAGGCTATAGCGAGCACGAGTACAATCAGTGATTGTGATTGTGTGTGCGCTCATTCTAATAGCTGTGAGAACCACAATAACTGAATAAAAGTAATCAGTTTTTGCAGAAAAGCTTCGATTTTTCAAATAATGAAAAATCGAAGCTTTTCTGATGGAAGTGTTTTCTGGGAAATGATTTTTTCCCGCCAATACGATTGCGATACTTGGAAAGATGGACCAATCAAAACATACATGAAGAATACACTTTCTTGCTTTCTCGCCGAAGCCAGCCCAACAGAGCCGTTCTTGTGGAATCCCGCCTGTTGACTGTGTTCCGCTCAGCCCTCGATCTCCTCGCGAATTGTGGGATATTAGAATGGCCCTAGCGTGAGCTGAGGGTTTGAGGAATGGCTTTAAAGACCGTGAGGTGCGGACGGCACTGACACAGTGCTCGACTTATCATGTCTGCTGTGGGTGACAAGTCACGGCGGTGTGTCCACGACGGGACGGGCAAGCTGTAGTCGCTAATAGGGACCGTGAGTACTACGAGAGAGCGATGGTGCGGTGCGATCCCTTTATCCAGACTGACATTTGCCTATCGTTCTAGCTGATAGTGACTTGCCATTCTTGGTGGTCCAAAGTGAGTGCGCTTTGAGGAGGTGGCGGCGGTTTTAGAGGGTACTATATAGTCCTTCCGAGCTGGTACGTGTATCCACGGTGACGTTGGCCGCAGCGTCGACCATCCTATTGCGGACTTGAAGTGTTGCTGCCTCACAAGTACACCACGTCATCCGCCAGCCGGTGAGCGCTATTGGTGTGTGCTCGGGCTCAAGCCACCTACTTTCGCTCCGGGTGCTGTATCTGAAGGGTAGGCGCTACCATAGCAGAAGCATTGTGGGAGCCTATTTTGTTGTTGTAAAGACCAGGTTTGCGCGGGGTTTGAAAAAGTC
Source organism: Pythium dissimile (assembly GCA_023336445.1). NCBI lineage: Eukaryota > Oomycota > Peronosporomycetes > Pythiales > Pythiaceae > Pythium > Pythium dissimile. The sequence continues at coordinate 57,626 of JAADWZ010000137.1, read as the reverse complement.
AAATGAGTTACACAATCCAATATATGAATTTCACGGATGTCGACAAGCAGCACATGGTACTCAAAGCGTCCACGCCCGCAAATACAGCGCTCACCACGCCCGCGGCGGCGATCGCGACACAAAGGTCGGGCGGATGTACACAGGGCCTTGGACGCTCAGCGCGAGCGAGCAGTCGTGGTCAAACGCAAACGGATCTTTCGTGGTCTCGATCTCGAATTTGCTGAGCAGCGCCGCCAGTGCAATCTTCATCTCCATCAGCGCAAAATGCTTCCCGGGACAAATGCGGCGTCCAGCGCTAAACGTGATGAACTGGAACGGCGACAGGACGCGCATTTTGCCAGTCGCCGGGTCGATCCACCGCTCGGGCTTGTACTGGTCGGCGTCGTCGCCCCAGACGCTGGGCAGCCGCGACATGCCCCAGGCCGAGAGCATGACCTGCGTGCCGGCGGGCAGGAACGTGCCATCGCGGAGCGTCACGTCGGCCGTGCTCTCGCGCGTGTTGAGAGGCACGACCGTGTTGAGTCGCAGGTTCTCCTTAATGGCCGCTTCCAAGTACGTCAGGTCGCTGGTCTGCTCGCGGTTTGGCGCCGTGATCTCGCCGCGCATGAGCTCGGGCACTTTGGCCCAGAGTTCATCGCGGATCTTTTGCTGCACGCGCGGCTGCTGCACCATCATGAGCATGAACCAGGCCATCGAGTAGGCCGTGGTGCTGCGGCCAGCGGAGATGAAGTTCATGGCCATGTCGCGCACTTCGACCACGTCGATCTCCTCGGTGTCTTCATTGGTCGCATAGTCCAGACAGAGCGAGATGACATCTTTCCGGGTCACGTGCGGCTGCTGCTGGCGCTGCGTGATGGAGTCCTGGATGATCTTGTAGATGAACTGGTCGAGCCACGCGACGTCCTCGGTGTTTTGGCGCTCGCTGCCTAGGTTGAGAAACTGCTTGAGCTTCCAGTACAGCCGCGGCTGCTGCTGGCGGTAGAGCGCATTGTGATTGACGCGCCCGAAGCGGTCGAAGAACTCGCGGTTCTTGCGCGTCATGAACTCGAGGTCCACGCCGAAGCCAATGTTGGTGAACACGTCGGTCGTGAATAGCTCCAGTAGCCGCTTGATGTCGATGATCCAGCCACGCTGTGCCACGTCCGTGACGATGTCGCACATCTTCTCGGCCTGCCGGACGGTGATCACGTCCATGACCTCGCGGATCATCTGCGTCGTGAAAAAATGGCTCGCGGTCTTGCGCTGGTGGATCCACTTGTGGCCGTCCGTGACGAAAATGCCGTACCCGAAGAGATCCCGCAGCGCCTGCGTGAAGTGGAAGCCCTTGCAGAACTTGTCGGTGTGGTGCTTGAGCACGTCCTCCATGGCCTCGACGCTGGAGAGCACGACGATAGAGCGCCGCGTGAGGATGTCGAGCGCAAACGGTTTGCCGCCCAGCCGCAGCGCCTCCTGGTGGAACCACAGGTGCATGCGGCCGCGGTACTTGGCCATGAAGAGGTGCGTGACGCCGATCAGTGGCAGCGAGCCGAGCGGACGCGGCAGCGCCGCCACCGCGCGCTTGACGCGACTAGGCCCGAGCACGAGCCACGCCAGCAGCACCGTGAGCGCGACGTAGATCACGGTGGACCGCTCGAGCGCCGACGCGGGCGCCACCAAGTCGGTCTCCATGATGGTACAGGTGGTGGGGGCTGCTTGGGACGGTCGAAGCGAATTCGAGAATGACAAGATCTTCGTGGGACGTAGCGGAACTTTGGGAAAGTCTCAGAGTCTCGCAGCGCCCCAAATGCCCCAGGCTGGATAAAGCCTGCCACGCTGGGCGAGAGGAAGGATTCTCCAGTGGAGAGGCCACTATTTTCGGCCTCATCTGCAGCGCCCTGTGAGTCCTTTTCCAGCAAAGATATGGTATCGTTATCACACGCTCGCTGGTGGTCGCGCATATCTCGTGGCTCGAGATATGGCGCTCGAGTCGAGCGCCTTCGCGCATCCGACGGCCACGCTGTCATCCAGCGTTGCCAAAGTTTTGGAGACAAAAACGGTGATCCTGTCACTTCATTAACTTTAAAAAAAAACGCCTTGGCGCTTCGGTGGACGTCTGCTACCGATCATTGCCACTGCAGCAGCAACCAAGTAGCCAGGCGAAAAGCCCCCAGTACTGTTCAGTACAGTACACTGGGGTCTGACTTTCTTCGGATCAATGCGGCACAGCACTGCCAGTAGTACCAGTAGTACGAGTAATACTGGCAGTGCTGTGCCGCATTGATCCGAAAAAAGTCAGACTTCGACGTACTGTACACTACAATCCTGGCAGTATTGTGTGTCTGGGAGTCGGAGAAAGTGCAGAGTGAGATTTAGTGCCATACTGTCTCTGATTGGCTCGACCATACGAAAAAGATACCGGAGGTTCTCTTCAAGATGACTGACCGGTGGATTCCACCGGATCAGTCATGGATCCAACCCCACCAGCTTCTCATATCATTCTGAAGGCCAGTTGGACACTCGACTAACTCAAGTGTCCAATTGACTTCAGCTGAGGAGCTGAGGGAGCTTGAGGAGGAAGAGTGAATCGGCTGGCGTTCAAGCAACACTAAGGCGGTGGCGCAGCCAGACCATCGTGTGTGCTGGTGCAACACGAACTCCCTTGGAGCAACACTAATGAATACGGGCACACAGCTAGTATGGCAAATCAAATAAACTACCTGAAAAGAACAGAAAGCTAAAGAGGAAATATTTCAGGCCGAGGCCTGGCTTAACATATTTCTGAAAGAATCCCATTGCCCCCGCCCCTCGCCTGGACGTCCCATAATACAACCACAGCAGAGTCCCAGATTGGATGGCAACTGACTGAAGAAGTTCCCTCACACCGGGATTCACCTTCACGAACTGCTTCAGAACAGCGCGCATCATCTCAGCTGACTGCTCCAAACAGAGGAAATCAGCGACGAGACTCCACGACCGGTAGGGCTAGTGACCATGAGAGCACCTGAGCATGATACAACTAGATGTCAGAGAGAATTCACACAGCATGTGAGCTAACAAGCCCAACGTAATCAAATGATATCCGGCATTGTTTGTGTTGTGAGTCCAATCCATGACAAGCGAGTTCCCCCACAAGCGCGAGAAAAGACGTTGCGCCGCCGACATGAACATCAGCCCGCAAATCTCGCCCGCTGCGTTCCGTATCACGAGCATCCTGTTCCCCGCGAACGCCCCGTTGCATTTCAGCAGCATGACGAGCGTAGAGATGGCATCACTTCCGCCTAGTCAATCACGTTTGAGGTTTGCCAGCTGGGCCGTGAGCCTTTGTCCAGTCCTCATCCCGAAGGTGTCGCAGACGTTCTGGGCTGGCATGTTCGCGAGAACCATCGCTCACACCTCGGAGAGCTTGTCCATTTCCTCGACGATACTCGCAGATCCAAAGGAATCGACGTCCCCCCTATTGCAAGGGTGATTGTGTCACATACCCTGAACACAATACAAGGTAAGATTCACTCCACCACCACGTCCTGGACGTACGCTCACCTCATTGCACACTGCAATAGCCCAACTGCCGCCAACGTGTTGCCTTGCAACAAAAGCAACCCGCGCGTCGCATTGGACAAATCGTAGCCCAGTCGACTGCCGGACGCCCGTACCGCGTGAGTCCTAGTACACGCCGCGCTTGCAACCCTTCTGCTTGAATTTATACTCCAGTTCAGGCGGGAGGAGGGTCGCCTCGAAGGCTTCGTCGTTGGCGACGTCCACGTTGTTGATGACCGCCTTATCCGTCAAGTCCCTGATATTGAGAACTAGTCATAGTCTGAAAATTAGACAGAGAGGCCGTGCAGCACGTACTTGTTTTCTTTTACAATTTTCTTTTGAGTTACGCGTACGCATGCGAATGAACGAGTCGATCTCGTACGCTTCAAATGCTTGTAATGCTGCTCGCATCGTCGGAGACCGGTGCTGGTCGAACGGGACCACATCGACTGTAAAGTTCTCGAGCTTGTGACGTGCGAGCGCGTCGCTTACGACAGGCGGGAATTCAGTTCTGTGCGCATCAGGTCGGGGTGGCTCACTCAGGCCTATTCACAGCATCGTACGATTAGAGAAGTGGCTGTAATCATCACCAGCGCCAGCGCAATACCGACACGGACCATCCTTGAAGGTCCTTAATTGATCCAAATAGTGACTGCCTGACTCGTCCGCTTTATCTGCGATGAGTTGCTCGTTCATTGAAAAAACACTCGACCCACACACTGACCCACACACCTTGCCCAAGGGAGAAAGTACGCTCTTCATTCAAAACCCGCAGTCTGAAAGACACAGAGCGAAGTTTCATCCGTTATTTTACTTGAAAATGACCATGCGTAGTTTACAGCGCTCGTCGTTTTATTCGGAGGAAGTTTGTGTTGCTTGAAGTGCAATGGATCACCACCGTTGTGGATAGACGACACGTCTGACGTGTGCTTTATGAACAAAATATGGGAAGGAGTTGACCCGAGCGAGTGAAGTATCGACTACATATGCGCTCTGTACACTCCACTCAACTGGGTGTCGTACATAAATCCTTCATCTTGCGGCACGTAGCAGCTCCCTGAAGTACTGTACTGTATGTGCTGGAGGGGACCTGACGTCCCACTCGCCGAGTGGTTCGAATCGTTGAAATGGCCACCAGCAAATGCAACTCTTCAACGTTTCGAGCTGTAGCGTCCGATTTCAAAAGCACCAACCTGGTCAATTTAGAATTCGTCACAAACACCATCATCACAAAAAGAAAGGGAGCTGGATGATGGTAGACAGTGCAGTGCTGTTCATTGGATTTGGGTTCTAAATCCGAGGCACTGACAAAGATCTTTGAAGAAAAAACCCGTTTCCCATTGGGATTCCCAGCTCCAATGGGAAGCTCGCAGCTTCAAGGCTCACAGTCGGGATCCCAACATACAGTAACATGACCGCTTCATCTGGGCCATTTGGCACTTCGTTTCGGCAGAAGCTACAGCTACGGTAGTTGTGGCTGGGTCAAACTACTCGATATTGTGCTCAAATCTCCCTTTTGTGCTCAAAACCTTCACAAATTATTTTCGCGTCAATACCCCCATTCAGCGCAGTTTTGTACATTGTAGAGTCTACAGCATTTACAGTGTAGACGCTCTCCATCTGGACAGTGTACTGCATGATCGATGGCCCTTGTGGCCATGGCCTCCAGCCTTTCTTGAGCATCCAAACGAGCGAGAGCTTCACCTCTCAATGGTCGAAAAAGTCTCGACCATTTGAGATATCTGGCTCAACAGATGGCAGATGCGGCGCTCGAGACGGGAAGTGAGTGAGTTGAACCAAGACCGAGCCCAGCAGCTCGTCTGTCTCCTCATTGATGCACCGCTCTGGGTTTTTTCAACCACTCTACATAATACCAACTGCCTCGGTTGCTTCAATCAACAAAGGGTGACTAGGACCACACAGTCACCCTTTGTACGGAGAGTCTCCGTGATGCATTTTAGTGCTGTATGGTGTGGTGTCGGTTTGAGTCGTACTGAGCTTAACAGTTCACTTGGTTAACGGAGGATCCTCTACTGTGGATACCGACCTGTTCATCTTGCTCAAGAATTCATATTCATGGAGAAAAAGATAAACGAAGAAGAAAAAGATCGGGAGGATCCCTCTCCTTCACAAAGCTTCCATGGGGAAGTTCGCAACTTCAAGATCCCCTCCTCCCCGACAGACAGCGCTAGGAAGCTGAGTGTACGACTGTCGTACTACCTTTCCTCGAGCGTTTGGCCACAGTTGTCTACTGTCTGATTGCGCTCCAATAAGGTTCCTAGATGCCCATCAAACTGTCTCGGATCTTGTCGCATTGTGTGGTACACACGTAGGGCGGATGATCAGCGGGCAGCGGATGCCGAGCGGGAGATTGGTTTCGTACGCGAACGCAAAACGGGTCTTTTGTGGTCGCAACCTCAAACTTGCTGAGCACCGCAGCGAGCGCGATCTTCACCTCCACAATCGAGAAGCGCTTGCCTGGACAGACGCGGCGGCCGGCGCTGAACGTGAGAAACTGGAACGGCGACACACTGAGTAGCTTGCCCGTCCCGTGGTGGATCCACCGCTCGGGCTTGAACTCGGCGGCGTCATCGCCCCAGATCCACGGGAGCCTCGACATGCCGTAGGTGGCCAACACCACCTGCGTACCGGCGGCGAGGAACATGCCATCGCTGAGCGTCACGTCCTTGATAGTCTCGCGTATGTTGGTAGGAATGACTGGGTTGAGTCGCAGGTTCTCCAAGATGGCCGCTTCCCACTAGACGAGCTCGTCGGTCTGGTCTTTGTGAGGCGTTTGGATCTCGCCCGTCATGAGCTGCGGGAGTTTGGCCCACAGTTCGTGGCGGATCGTGCGCTGGATCTCGGGCCTTTAGGCGACCATGACCATGAACCATGACATGGAGTAGGCGGTCGAGTCGCGGCCCGCAGCGAGCAGCGCCATGACCATGTCGCGAACCTCCTGGGCGTCTAGCTCACTCGAGCTGTCGTCATTTGGGAATAGCGAGACGGCGTCTCTACTGCTGGATGCGTCCGGACTGCTGCTTCCACTGGATCGAGTCCTCGATAATCTTGTAAATGAACTGATTGAGCCACGCGATATCCTCAGCGTGCTCGCGCTCGCTGCCGACATGGAGCCACCGCTTGAGCTCCAGATGAACGCAGGCTGCTACTGCCCACGAGCGTATTGTTGTTCGCGCGGCCAAAGTGGAGATAAAACTCGTGGTCATTGGCGGTCAGAAACTGGAGATCCACGCCAAAGCCGACAGCCGTGAACACGTCGGCCGCGAAGAGCTCAAACAACCGCTTGATGTCGAGCTCACCGCGTTTATCTGCCACGTCGGAGATGAGCTCGCACGGCTGCGCCGTCTTCTGAACCATGACGACGTTCATGACCTCGCGCAGTATGTGCGGCGCGAACAGTAGGCTCACGGTCTTGCGCTGGCGGTGCCATTTGGCGCCATCTGCCACGAAGATCCCTTCGCCGAACAGGGTCGCCAAGCACCTCAGTGAACGTATCGCCCTTGACAAACTTGTCCGCGTGGGCCATGAGCACGTCCTCCATGTGCTGAACGCTGGAGAGCACGACCATGGGATTGAGAATGAGAAAGTCGATCACAAACGGCCTGCTCTTGTTGTGCACCGCCTCCTCCAGCAGCCAGCTGGGCACTCGCGCGCCGTGCTGGAACATGAGCTACCGCGGCTCCCAAGAAACGGCAGCGCACCGCGTGGCCGAGGCAGTGAGGCGACCGCGCGCTTGGCGCGATTGGGCGCGAGCAGCAGCCAACCAAGCGCAATGCAGACGGAGAGACCGACCACGGTCGACGGGTGGAGGAACGGCTCGACGAATGCGCGAGAGAAAGCAAAGTTGGTAGCACTGAGAGCGATGCGAAATGAGCGCACAAGACCAACGTGACATGGCATCGTGGTCGGTGGGTTTGAGGACATAGAAAGGCCGTGTGCCGGTGTACGTACTACACTGTATCCAGTTCAGATGGATGGCTACTGTACGGATAAATGAAATATCTCTGATGGAGTCTCACGGCGGAGATTTCATATGTTTACTTATGCCACTACTTATTTCAAAGATCGGCTGCCGTACGAGCCCACTGCGGCTACGGTCGGGTCTTCTGCACCAAGGTCGGATAGACCTTCACGGGGCCTTCAATCCCCAGTGCGAGCGACTCGTACACGTACGCGTGAGGATCGCGGGCGGTGGCAAAGTGGAATTTGCTCAGCAGCGCCGCCAGCGCGATCTTCATCTCCATCACCGCAAACTGCTTCCCACGACAAATCCGCGGGCCGGCGCTGAACGTGAGGAACTTAAACGGCGACACCTGGATGAGCTTGCCGGTCTGTGCATCGATCCAGCGCTCGGGCTTGAACTCGCAGGCGTCCTCGCCCCACACGGAAGTGAGACGCGCTATGCCGTACGTTGGAATCAGCACGCGCGTACCAGCAGCCAGGAACGTGCCGTCGCTGAGCATGAGATCCGCCGTGCTCTCCTGTGCGTTGAGTGGGATCACCGTGTTGAGCCGCAAGTTCTCTCGGATCGCGGCCTCCAGGTAAACAAGCTCGCTGGTTTGATCTTTGTTCGGCACCTGGATCTCGCCCGCGACGAGCTGCGGGATCTTGGCCCAAAGCTCCTCACGGATCTTGTCCTGAACTGCTGGGTACTGGCAGACCATGATGAGAAACCACGACATCGAGTAGGCGGTCGTGTCGCGTCCGGCTGAGATGAACGCCATGGCCATGTCGCGAATCTCGGGCATGTTGATCTCGCCCGAAGGGTTGGCTGAGTTGTCCAGGAAGAGCGAGACGATGTCCTTGTGTGCGGTCTTGTTCGTGGAGGCCGGAGAGGCATACTTGCGGGCGATCGAGTCCTGGATGATCGTGACACAAACTGGTCGAGCCATGCGACGTCCTCGATATGCTGGCGTTCTGCGCCGACTCCAAGTCACCGCTGCAGCTTCCACATGAACGTTGGGTGCTGCTGCCGAAAGAGCGTGTTCGCGTTGGCGCGGCCGAAGCGGTCAAAGAACTCGTGGTTGTCGCTGGTCATAAACTGGAGGTCCACGCCGAAGCCAATGTTTGCAAACACGTCGGTCGAAAAGAGCTCCAACAGATGTTTCATGTCCACATTGCCAGTGCTCTGAGCGACGGCGGCTATAATACCACAAAGCTTCTCGGTTTGCTGCACCATGATGGCGTCCATGACGCCGCGCATCGTGTGGGGCGTGAACAAATGGCTCGCGGTCTTGCGCTGGGCGCCCACTTGGCGCCGTCCGCGACGAAGATTCCTTGACCAAACAGGTTCCCAAGCGCCTCGACGAAGCCTGCGCCTTTCTCAAACTGGTCCGCGTGGGTCTTGAGCACGTCCTCTATGGCTTTCACATTGGAAAGAACCACCATGGGCGGCATGGTGAGGATGCTGACCACGAACGGCTGCGACTGCAGGCGTCGACACTCGTGGTAGAGCCACGTATGGATCGTGCGACGCTGTGCGGACAGCACTGTAAACGTGTCGCCAAAGAACGGCAAAGTGTCGCGAGTGCGAGGCAGTGCCGCCACCGCGCGTTTGGCACGACTGGGCACCAGCAGCACCCAGCACAGGGTGAATGCAAGAGCGAGCCATGCGACAGTGATGGACGGTGGAGCCGCCTGCGTCATCGACTGAAGAAACGTGAGGTTGAGGGCAGCAGAATCCATGGGGAGTTCTTGTTGGCGGCTCGCGTCGACGTCGGAAGTGGCGTTTGCTTCCGTTGGCACTGCCGATGGCATGAGTGAGTGCAGAACTGCTGACTTGGCAGCTGCTCATCACATACACTTTCAAGTAAATAAGTCATGTTTAAAAAGTCACTACAGCATCCCCAGAGATATACAGTAGTATCCTCATTCCACGAAGTCGTTTAGATTGTCAATACCCATCTCACTGCAAGGAGTTATTAGTGGCGCAAAGACAGCTCAGGTGGATGTGTTAACACTCAGATATGTGGCTCCGAGACAAAGCGAGCTTGCTCAAGTTGACAGCATTTCTCTCATCTGCACAATCCACGACGTCCAAACCGAAAGCCTCCCAAAGAACTTGATATTCACCAATAACGTGTGTAGATATAGAGATTTTGACGAGCTCTGTTGATATGCCAGTGCGAAAGTGCCGTGAGGTATCCCGAGGCTTCTCTACCAATGAAGAAGACGCAGAAGGATAGGCGCAGGCGCAATCCTAGGCCAGCTTCTAAAGTTCCCCGACAGCCGAGGTTTTGTGTGTGGTGTGGAGGATCTGATACGGTGAGAGGGCCATGTTACTGATATGGTCCCCGCACGAGTACTGAGTGCAGTCATCAGAGGGAAAAACAATGATTCTTGAGACGAATAGCTGTCCATACGATCCCAGACGACCAAGATTTTGGCTAGCGCCCGGGGATAAACCCTCGGCGCCTCACACGGCCAAATCATGAAAAATGTTGTTGATAGACATCGAACTATTCTAATGTGGCAGGAGAACGATCGTGGTTTAACTGAAGTACTACCTCGCTATGAATCAGTCTCCAGCGCGAATTCGTTCGCACGTGTATGCTAACCAGCGGCAGAGCCCCGTACAAATCCAGTACCGTTCAGAAAAGTGAATTTGGCGCCAAGGAGTGGACAATTCCGATCGCACCCTGGAAAGTTGCACTGACGCCGTCAGTGACGCTCAGTGCAACTTCCAAGGTGCAATCGGTCAGTCTGACCAGCCAATAGTCAGTTTGGTTTCGAGGACCCAAGCTTGTAATTTCCACGATCGCAATGGCAAGGTCCCTTCACTTGGTGCCCCATTCAGAGACGGCCACACAGAACATGGCAGCAATTGGTCACTTCGTTCTCAGCACCACTGTTGGTGATGAGGTCTGCAGTCAAGTTCTTCGAGTCCAAGAGGATAATTGGACTTCATGCAAAAGCATACAGTAGAGCGCCCCAAATTCGAGGTCGCGAGGAATGTCGGCAGAACGGACAGGCGACTTGCTACGCCATGGTAATTTCGTGAATGGATGACGGGGTCTCTCTAGAAATATAGGGCCATGCCTCACATGGCTCACGTGAGTGTTTACCGAGATGTTCCGGCTCGCAAGTTCCACGCAGATACGTACACGCACTGTAATGTATAGTTTGGTTCACGACACGTACAGTCCATGCATTGTCGAGCCGACTTCACCCAACGGTTAGGCTAGCTTAGCTTTCACATCTGGAAGATATTGTTGCTCGAACGTTCCCAGTTAAAGAATGTTTTCCCAACGATGGCAGTGGATGTTGCCCGTGGGTGGATGGAACGCGGAATCCATTCGCCTGGAAACAATCACCAGTAGCACGGCATCCCCCCCGCGCCGCCGGTTCCCTCGTCTCTGCCCCCCTCTGCGGCCACCAAGCAAGCGACCAGGAAGACACAACCACCGCCACAAGACGCGCGCTGTTCTTCTCAAGCTCTCGGTGTAATTTTTTTCTCCCTCCCCCTACCGGAACCCGTATAAACCCCACCCCAACCCGGCCACCATGGTACCGTAGCTCTTCACTTTTGCTGGCGATTCTTTTCGTATCTATGGAGCTCACTCGTCAATTAATGATGTAGGTGATGTCCAAGAGCAGTAAGATGCTCAACTACATCAACTACCGCATGAAGGTGACGCTCCAGGACTCGCGCGTGCTGGTCGGCTACTTCATGGCGTTTGACAAACACATGAACATTGTGCTCGGCGACTGCGAAGAGTTTCGCACGCTCAAGGCCAAGGTCAAGACCAGCGTGTCGGAAGAGCGCGTCGAGAAGCGCCACCTCGGGCTCGTGCTGCTGCGCGGCGAGAGCGTGGTATCGCTCACGGTCGAAGGCCCACCGCTCGCGCCCGAGAACGAGACGGTGGGGCCAAGCGGCCCTGGCGTCGCTCGCGCTGCAGGGCGAGGTATCCCTGCTGCGCCCATGGGTGGGCCACCGATGGGGCTTATGGCACCAATGCGCGGCATTGGTGGCCCAGCTCCTGGTATGATGCAGCCTGGACAAGGTGAGTTTTGAATTGTTTTTTATTTTGTCGATTTGGTTATTTGGTTGGGGGTGTACGCGAGTGAGAGCGGAAGGCGAGAGATTGCGAGGTGGCGGCGTTTTCCAGATGATCAGACTCGAACAGATAAGCGATATTGGGCGTCCGGCTCTTCCTCCCGAACCCGAGCTGAGCGAACATTTCTTTCCAAATCTACCCAACGTACTACCGTTGATCTTAGTATGATGGAAACGCCTCGCGTCTCGCATCTCCCGCGTTCCGTCTCGCGCTCACCTCATGAGTGTACCCAACCAATGGCAACGAGCGTTGCTAATGGTTACTGTGCTGCTTGTCTTAGTCGCTGCTCAGGCTCAGCCCGTGCCGTACGGCCGTGGCCGCGGCATGCCGCCTCCGGGTATGATGCCGCCTCGCCCGATGCCAGGCGTGCCAGGCATGATGCCCCCTCCAGGCATGGGTCCTCCACCAGGCATGGGCTTGCCTCCAGGAATGATGCCTCCACCGGGGTTGCGGGGCCCTCCGGGTCCTCCTGGCCCGCCACCGATGATGCGACCTCCGGGACAGTAAAGCGCCATGCAAGCCTTCGATTAATTAGATCGTTATCTCAAGGTAAATATACGCAGGCCCTCATAGCAGGAGCCACGCCGGACAATCGAAACATGAGGGGTGTGTGGATACGAGGAGCCTAGAACGGCGCGAGCGCTTTTTCCTCGGCGTCGTCTTCGACGACCGCGCGCTCCATGATGAACTTGCCCTCTTTGTACTTTTGCGAGGCCTCCATGGCGCGAATCTACAACTCATCCACAGTACAACAAGACTCAGCGAGCTGGAAACACCAAGCCCTTCCCATTGTAAAACGGACGCACGTATTTCCAGCCGAGGACAGTGTCGCAGCTCTTGCAGCTCACGTCGCAGATCGTGTGCATGCCCGTCATCAAGTACCGGTTGCGCGGCACGCCCAAGTGGATATTAAACCTACACAATCCGCGTTAGCTCGTTTTCCGTTCCTATCGCCAGCCCCCCTGGTCGCTTCTCTTACATGGCGTTCATGAGAAAGGCTTTTCCCGTGCGCCCAAAGAACGACTTGGCGATGATGTCGTCGCGGTCGGCGACGACGTTCGCGCACGCAGCACAGCGGAACACACGCATGCCATTCAACGCCAGCAGATCGCTCGACATACCGTAGATCGACAGCTTCCCCACGCCGTCGGCGGTGTCGGCTTCGGCGCCGCTCGCATCCCCGTCGCTGTTTCCACTAGACAACGCGTCGTCGTCATCCTCGTCGTCGCTGTCGCGCTCGCTCTCACGCAGCAGCGCGGCTACGCGGCGCTTCCAGGACGCGCGCGGGTCCCGGTACTCGATCTCTTTGGCGCCAGCGCGGATCACAACCAAAGGCGCCATGTATTTCCTCTTCTGGCTCGCTTGGTGGTGAAGAGCTCTTCAAGTTGCCCGTGCTGGTGCTTTCTTTCTTCCATTACTATCCGCACGTCACTGATGAAGCTTTCTGTACCACTTCTTGGGACGTGTGGTTAGCAAAAGTCAAATGGTGGTTGAAGTCAAAAGGGATACATAACCATGGTTACACACACTGCAAATGAGAAGCTACAGCATCAGCTCTAAATGGCGCGGCGCTTCTTGGCGTCGTGCTTCATGATCTGCTTGACCACGTGCGTGCGCGCGGCCTGCACCTCGCGTGCGCCCTTGAGCACCTTGCCCTGCACCTTGCGGCTCTTCTTGATCATCATAAAGTGCTTCAGTCGCGTCTTCTCCGTGTTGGTCGTACCGCCGCCGTGGCGCTTCTTCTTCCAGTCGTCGCGTCCTTCCAGCACACTGCGCAGACGCTCCTCCTGGGTCATGCGCTTCTTTTTGGAGTACCCTTCCAGATCTTCCGGTGCCACCTTGGTCATCTGCACCTCGTTCTTGGCGGCCATGGCGGCCGCCGCCACTTCCTCGGCCTTGCGCTTGCGCCGCATCGTCGGGTCTTTGAGCTCGGCCTCGCGCTCCTTCTTGAGCATCTCGATGCGCTCGAAATCCTTGGGTGTGAGGATACGACGCGCACTGATGCGCTCGCTCTGCGGCTTCTGCACGGCCTCGGCCGCCTCTTCGTCCCCGTCTCCTTCTTCCTCCTCATCATCGCTGAGCGGCCCACCTGCGGCGTTCCCTTCTCCGTCCGACTCGACGTCGACCCATTCGCCTTCCGAGTCATCGCCGTCGTCCTCCGACTCGGACGCCACCTCCCAGCCATCCTGGTTCTCTTCACCGTCAAAGCGGCCAGCAGCCTCGGCAGCCTCGAGCAGATCGGCGCCGTCCACACCCTCGGCGGCGACCAGCTCGCCAAACTGCTTGGGCCGCGCGGTCTCCGAGTGGAACTTGCCGCGGTCTTTCTTCTTGAGCAGCGCCGGGTGGATCTCTCGGATCAGGTTGAGCACACCGCGCGCGGCCATGACGATCGTCTTGTCGCGCTGGCGGTTGTACATGATCAAATCCTGGATCAGCGCGTCCATGTCGTCGCACTCGAGCACCAACGGCACGCGGCGGAAGATCTCTCGCAGCGCGTTGATGCCTACCGCGATCACCTCGGACGTGCAGCGCTCCGTGATAAAGTTGTTGGCGATACTCTTGATGATGGGAAGCAGCTCCTCTGGCGGCAGCTCGTCGTGGCACGACTGCACCAGGTACGCGAGGATCTGGGTCACGTTCTGCTGGTGCGACTGCAGGTAGCGCTGGAGCAGCGGATACAGCGGCAGCAGCACGAGCTTGTGGAAGCCCACGAGGCGGCCAATAAAGTTCATCATCAGCAACTTAACTTCAAACCGTTCCGTGCAGCCTTTCAGCACCTTGAGCTGCTTCTCGGCGACGCCCTGCGGGTCGTTGAGCAGCTCGATGGCCGGGAATGTCGGCGTGAAGTTGAGGTCGCGGTTACGCGCGCGCTTGTTCTTCTTGAGCGCCTTGACGGTCTCGCGGTGGCGCTTCTTGGTCTTCTTTGAGTGGTTGTGGTAGTCGACCTCGATCGTCTTGCTCTTCTCTTGCTTTTCCTTTTCTTCTTCTTCGAGGATATCGTCGTCAATGCCCAAGAAAAAGTTGATCGCCATCACAAGCAGCTTGGTGTTCTTGCTCACGGTCGCCGTGGCGATCACATTGGCCGTGCGCGTGTCGTGCCACACCTTGCGCTTGAACAGATCGACCAGCACCTGCAGCGACTTGACCGCCGCGACTTCGTTCTCGTCCTGGAGCATGTCGAACAAAAAATTCTGCAGCGCCTTGTTCACTTTGATGTTCTTGCTCACGGCGTTGAGCTGGCGGATGTCCGAGACAATGTGGTTGTACAGCAGCTCACGCAGACGCTTATCCGGACAGCGGAAAAGCTCAAAGAAGAGCTTGAGCACCGTGATCGGGTCGATGAGCCCGCGGTTGCGCATGAGCATGAGCGCCTGCACGAGCGTCTTGCGCAGGTCCTGCTCCAGCACCAAGTAGTTGTCGCGCAGCAGCTTCATGAGCTGGCTCGGGAACTCGGCCATCTCCACGGGGTAGCACTTGGCCACGTGGCTCAGAAACGACACGAGCGCGCCGAAGTGGGCCGACTCCTTGGTCGGCTGCAGCTCAAAGAGCTGGTACTCGCTCTCGTAGTGGCGCAGCTGCATAAGGAACTCCGACTTGTAGCCGTCCGGGTCGCGCTTGACCATGTTCTGCAGCTGCGGCAGCTTGCCGATCACATCGGGGCGCGACGCGTTCGAGGCCGACATGGCTGCGTGGCTCGATCTACGTGGAGAGGTGAAATGGGCTCCTTCCTGCGTCGTTTGATGTACCAGCAGCTCAAGTGCACCAACCATTCGTACCGGAAGATGCCTCGAATACAAGCCTCTTAATTCAGCTTAGGCTAGTTGTGTTGATAAGAGTGTTCAGTAGGTTCGTGTACCGTCTTCAAGTGCGAACTTAGTGACGCTGAGAGCTTCGTCAACATGGCCAATTTCAACGAGCAGCTCCGAAGAAAGCAATGGCGACGTTCCCAGCGGCAGGCGCGTGCGTGGAGCTCATGCTCGCGGACAAGAAGGACGGTGTGTACGAGGCCGAGATCAAGAACCTGCTGCGCGAGCTGCTGGAGCGGAGCTTTGGTACGCACTTTCTCTCGCAGCTGCTGCCAGAGCTCACGTCGGTCTCGGCGCTGCTCTACTATCTGCTCGTGCTGGGCAAGAACAAGCCGCAGCAGACGCTCGGAGAAGAGTATTGCGACGTCATGCGCGTCGTTTCGGATGCAGATTCCGTGACTAAGGTGCCCGTCGTGAAGAACGTGGCGTTCCTGCGCCACATCGCGTGGCTAGCGATCGCCGTGCTGCCGCGCTACTTGTCGTCGCGGTCTAAGACCGGATGGCTCAATCTATCGCAGTTGACATGGTCACCACGCGAGCGTATGGCACAGCAACTGCGTCAGCGACAAGCGGTGGCCGGAATGAACGGAGACCAAAGTAGCAGCACAGATATTCAGCAGCCAGTCGAGTCCAAGGCTCGTTCACTACTTACGAGTGTGGACCTCTTGGTCGCAGAGCTCAAGGCGTTTGCAGCGGCTGTGGAGACGAAATTGATCCCGGGTGGCTACGAGTTTGCGCTGGCACCGCTGCAAGAGTGGCTCTCTCAGCTCCATCTCGCGGCATTTTACGTGTCAGCTCGATTTCTTCACATCGCCAAACGGCTCACGGGCATCGAGTATATCTTCGTGCGAAAGGATTTGCAGCCAGCACTGAATCTGTCGCTGCTGGTACGTCTGTGAGATAGACCCCATGTTTGTGTGATGATATAACATCTGGCGCACTCGGATGATTGTGAACGTAGGGCTACTTGATGTGCATTCGGCTCGTTTCCACTGCGGTTGGTGAATTGCGCCTTCTCCGCAAGATGCGCAAGGCCGAAGCGAAGCAAAAGCTAGGTGGCACAGTCGCTTCTCATAATGGCGGACCCACAGCGCGTGTGCCAACGGCGCTGGTCTCCTGTATCGAGATGGCCGTGAAGGACTCGAAGATGAAGCCTAAGAAGTGCGCGCTTTGCCTGGGCGAACGCAGCTCACCTGCGACCACACCATGCGGCCACGTCTTTTGCTGGGAATGCATCGTCGGCTGGTGCCAAAAGAACAAACCGGAATGTCCCATTTGCCGTCAAGAATCGCACCCACAGCAGATCAAGTGTATCTACAATTACAATTAGAGTTTCGCGTCTGGCAACGCTCAGTTCTTTCGCCGCTTCTTCTTGTCCGAGTTCTTGCCGCCACGTGCAGCTGCCCGTTTGATCGGCGTTGCCTTCATGGCGCTGCCTGTTGCTTCCTCCTTGGTCTCAGACTCCTCCTGCTGTTGACGCGCCTCCAAGGCGTCCGCATACACTTGGTCGCGACTGAGCGCGCTGTTCACAAAGCGCTGCGACGCTTCCTTGTCCAGCTTCATACTCGGGCCCTTGGCGAGCTCCTCCGTGTCCTTGATCTTCTTGATGAATGTCTTGACTCGGTCCTGGCATTGGAAAAGCCAATCATCCAGCAAGTTAGGACTCGGAGCGATGCAACACCCACACCGTTCGCACAGACGCACCAGCTCCTGCTTCACGTGGGTTTGGCGAATGTCCTTGGGCGATACGCCTTGTGCCTTCAAGTACACATACAGCAGCGCGTTGATCGAGTACGCTGTCCGAACAAGAGCCATTGTGAGTCTTTACACGTTGGTCTGGCCAACCAACAAGAGGAGCTCGTCTCGTACCTAGTGAGACCTGGACTTTCGCCTTGTCCACAGGCGTGAGGTCCTGTGCGAACTCCTCGAGCGACTTGTCCTCCAACACCTTGAGGTGCTCCTCTACGGCTGTGAGTGTCTGGTCCACGCTCGCGAACGCCTCCAATGCTGCTTCGCTCATGTTGCTCTTGTCTTGGTGACGTTTCTTGGTTGGTCGCCAAGGATGGAAACGTTACTCATTGGGTGTTGATAGGTTCCTATCAGTTATGAAAGGAACACGGGTACGAATCTCACAAATAACCGGAAGAATAGATAGTTTTCCTGAATTTCTGAATATGAGGGGACTGACGCTTTGACTACTGGATGAACTACACAACTGTGGAGCTGGTCTCCTTTCTCTTCTTCGCGGCGTGTTCTTCCGTGGATGCGTCTTTGGACATGATCGCGGAGATCAGCAGCCGCTGCATCTCGACCATTTCGTCCATCTTGGTCGTGAGGTCGTTGATGCGGCGGTCCATGAGCACGAACATCTTGACCATTGTCGCCTCGTCGAACGCCCCCACCGTCGGGAGCGCCATGGCAGCGGGCGTGTCCATGGAGATCGAAGCCGCCGGGCGCTTTGCTCGGCTCGGTGCTGGCATTGCTGGCACCGCGGGTACCACAGGCGCTAAGAAGGGCACCGTCGTCGCTGGTGCCGCTCCGGCTGGGACACTCGGCGTAGCTTCTGGCTCTGCCAAGCGGGGAGGCTCGGTCGCGAACTCGGTCGTCGACATCGCGTCGGCGACCTTGCTCGCCATGTCCAGCGACTCGCGCTTCACTGGCTCGATCTTGGACTTGGGCGTGTCGGCGCCGCTGCCCATGAGCTCCATGGGCGACGCGGTGGCACTGGCGCTGTCGCTGTCCGCGAGCGGCTCAGTTTGCGCGACCTCGAACTGGCGACGATGGTCGACCGTGTACTCCTCGCCTTCGCGCAGGTGGGCCTTGATGAAATGGCCTTTAAACTTTTGCGTGCGCATCTTCTTCTCGCAGCCTGGGAACATGCACACGATGCCGTTCTTGTGCTTGTTGCCGGCCATGCTGTCGTGAAGGCAACTTGAACTTGTCAGCTTGGGGGGGTACAATCGCGCGAGTGGTTACGCCGTCGCTCTCTGCGTTTTGCGTTTTGGGGGCGAGAATCCAAAGTGAGTGGTTACTCTGGCATCTCTCTCTATGCGGACGAGCGAGGTGAATTTGAAATTTCCTCTAGAAGAACAGCCAAAATAAGGTTTTATTAGACTTCATAGACAAGTAGAGGGGCCATCTACCGTATTGCTCATGTTAATTGTCGCATCCATGTTTTAGGAACGCAATATTGAGAATGCTTGTTAATTGGCCAATCTGCAACTGATACCTATTTAGATTGGATAAAATTGAATCTGATACGGTTGGCAATTGGCGTCTCAGAATTACGACTCTTGCATGTGGCGACATTTAACGTGAGCGATACGGTATTGGACTTGACAGTAAAACAATCCACTTCAAGGTCCGACTTGTCTACAGCGTCACTTTGCCGCATCCGTCGCGCCCTTCGATCGGAACTGCCGACGGATACTGCGCGAGACGTTGTCGTTGGAGAATATGACCACCAACACGCCAACGATCGCGACCAGTAGCAGCATTGAGCCGCCGCTCAGCTGCGGACCGGCAACCGCGTTCAACTGGTCGTCCGCACGGAAGCGCATGCCCTCGCCGGGCTTCTTCTCTTGAAGGTTTGGATGCGCAGCCTTGGCCAGCAGATCTTCTGCCTCTGTATCCAGCACCGCTTCTGGTCGAGTGGTTGCTTTCGGATGAAGCGTCCAGGAGCCACCCATGATCTCCTCAATGTCCGTTGGATCTGAATACGGCACCCAGTGGAGCTGACGGCACGAATCCGTACCATTACGCCCGGGCACAAACGTCACGCCGGCGAAATCCAGATACTGCTGGAACGTGCGCACTTTGCCGAACGCGAACTTATCCATCTCGAATGTGTCCACGGGACCTATGAACGGTTGGCCGACGATCAGCTTGAAGCGGTTCACGCCCATTTCGCTCTCGATCGCCTTTTGCTTCTGGTCGACCTTGACGTGCTCGAAGCTACAGTCGTATTCGCGATTGGTCAATTCAGATGCATATCCTGCAGGGTAACAACCACACAGTTCAAACGCACCGTGCCGGGACCTTGGAGTAGTTGTGGTACACGACTGAGCCAAGTGCACTGGGCGAGTACAGGTCGTAGCCGTGGGTCCACAAGTGGGAAGCGCGGAGGAATTCTTCGCCGTCAAACATCCAGAGCGTGTGCGAGTCGATGAGCACGCGGCGCTCGGCGTGGCACTTGCTGAACGACAAACCGGCGCCCCAGAGCGCACTCATCTGCGGCCACTTGGAGCCGCTGATCATACTCGCACCGATCGTACGCACGCAGCCGTTGCCACCGCGCATAGTCATGCACAGATGCGGCAGCCAACCGGCAGGCACGTTGTTGTCGCCATTCTCCTTGACAAAGTCGTTGATGTGGTGCAAGTACGTGGTCAGCAGTGCCATCTCGTTGCCAGTTCGCGTCCACTCGTTTAAGATGTTTTCATCCCATTTGTTGGTGAAGATACTGTGGCCGTCGAGCTGCAGGCAGAACTCTTCGTTGTGGACGAGCTTCTGCTGGTAGTGGCGCGCCAGCGTTGGGCCGCGCGAGTCGTCAGCGAGGCGCTCGTCGATACGCACGTGGTCGCGGTATGGACAGGCGCCCTTCTCTGGCCACTGCACAGCTGACATCTTGCAGAACTCATCGATACACTTGGCGTCACCTGGGTTCACCTGGTCGACGACGCCAAAGTACAGACGGTCCGGGTGGACGGCGCGCGTGAGACCAGTGAAGATCGTCTTGGCGCAACGGTAGCCATCGCGGAACACCGACAGCCCAATGAAGACGTCGAACTCGTCCGGCACGCGAGGCGGCGGCGGGCGTAAGTGCGAGAGCTTGGGGTCGAGCGGGATGTGCTGGACGCTCGGGTCGAGCGGGATCTTGCGCTCGCCTTCATGGAGTGTCGAGGCCAAGCTCTCACCGTCAGCTCCCAGAGCGGATGATGCGCCAAGCGCGAGGATCGCTGCGCATAGCGTGGTGAGCGGGGCCGTCCACGTGCGCATACTGAAGCGGTTGATGCGATAACGGAGGCTCCCTTTCAGGATGGCTGGGGTTTGGAAGCAGGCTGGGGTTTGGAAGCAGACCTGTTGGAAACTTCCGACTTCCCGACCGACGACACGACGGACTCGTGTTGTGTGTCAGCAGGAGTCAGACAAGTGGGGGAGTTTCAGATAGGAGTAAATACGACGAGTGATTTTGACGAAATAATTTTCAATCGTATTTATAAGACTATAAACAGTACTGGTAAAGAGCCAGGCCTTGGAGTGAACTGTGCCTCAACGACAGCAACTTTGTCGTTGATATGACTCAACGCGGACAAAGTTACGCATCAGTTAGATTCACCGTGAGTGACGATTCACCAGGGACAGCCTATTGGCATCCAACAGTTGGATTCCAATCGTCTGCGAATTGGTGCAGTTCCAGACTGGCAATTCCGTTTGTTGTCCTCACGAGTACAGCCGGTTCAGCGCCGTTCGATGACGCAGCGTGGTGGCTGCATTCCAGCAAGCGGATCCGTTGGGTGGGTCATACGCAGCTCGCCAAGCTGACCCCACCTACATCCTGTACTGTACACGCACCGTATTGAGAAAGGCACGGAGAGAGCTTTACGTGACATCCATGAAGTGCACTGTATGACGCATAGAATGAGCGCTCGACACTCTGGCAACAGGAATCGAACCCTTCCCACGCTGTTTGGCCTCCGACTTCGTGCGCTTCGGAATTGGCGATGGTGAGCCCAAACGCACCGACCTCTCTGGCAGAATTCCACCAGTCATTGAAGGCAGCGGTCAGTATTCGTGTGAGATTTTAGCCGTACTCGGCGGCTTAGTTGTAGTTCCACAAACCAGCCGACTCGACATGCCAGCCGGTCCGAGCGACGCTCCACAAGCACCAGTTGGCTCGAAAGCTATTCCTTAGACCATCGTGTTTACAGTCAGTTCAGTGCACTTCACTACAAATCGTGCTGACTACTGCAAGCTAATCTTGACGAGGACAACAACACTTGTTGTCCTCGTCAAGGTTGACTTACAGTTGTAGAGAACATCCAGACGACCGTGGACAGACACCAATCCAGCTGGATTCCTCGAACTAGGCCATGCGGACTTTAATTCTGAGTGAGCGTTGAAGGCAGGAAGCATACAGCGTGCTTTACGGTATAGTGTACAGTACATCACACAGAGTGGCCCCTTCTCGAATTGACCTCTTTTCTACGCGAATATTTACTATCCAGATCGGCATGGCAATCGACAAGACAAGCTCAAACCAATCAACGAGCTCACTTCCCAATTTCCCTCTCCCCTCGCAATCAGGTCATTCGGTCCAACATGAAGGTATTCAGCTCGCTCTGCAAGCTCTCAGCGATGGCGGTGCTGCTTACCGCGACAACGTCCGTCAGCAGCGCCAAGATCACAACGGTTCCAGGCAACTTGACTCGCCACCTTGGCGCATCCAAGTGCGCGGTTTTGCCGGACGCCCCGAAACCATCACCAGCCCCGGTCCCACCTTCGGTCCCAGCACCGGATGCGGACGATGACGATGATGACGACGACGAGGAAGCCAACGATGCTGGTTCTGTTCCGACTAAAGCCCCTACACCAACGTCAGCGCCTGCCGTTCCTAGCGCACCGGCTGCGACGACTGCGCCAGTCTCGCCTTCCACGCCGGCGTCAACACCGGCCAAGAACACTAAGCTGTGTGCGACTCCCAAGGTCACTGTAGCAGAGATCGATGTCGGTGTCAATATTGAGGCGAACGAGGAGGAGGCTGCTCTTAAGCTTATCGCTGTCTCTGCCAAGCCTAGCGGTGGGTCCTATGTAGCCTTCCACAGCGGAGGCAAGGCCCACGTTGTCGAGCTTGACGCTAGTGACAAGTTGGTCAGCAACTCGCACGTGATCGTAGACGTGCACGACTTCGCTGATATCCACGCGGACGACAAGGGCTTCGTGTTACTCGCGACACGCGATGCCGACGGGGGAGGTATGCTCAACTGCGGTAACCCTTCGAACCTTTGCGGCACGGCACCGAGCCCACCCAATGCGTGCTATGACATGCACTTGATCCGCTACGAAGGCGGCGCTGAAAAGTGGGCGACCAAGCTCACTTCGTCGAGCGCATCTCTGCCACCGTACTCGTCGTCCAAATCGGGACCGAACGTCTTCATGATCTGGTGGTACGCCCACCACGGTCGTATTGCGTTCGACGGCGCGAACTGGGCGTCGTACTTTGGCGCCGCCATTTCAACCTCGGAGGGCGGGTGCATCAACATCCACCAGGGTGACCGCATGCAGATCGTCGGCCCCACCGGCTCGCTCGTGAAGAGCACAAACGCCTTTGACTGGGGCTGCTCGCACTCAGGCTACGAGCGCGTCATCTGGGACGACCGCTCCAATGAATTCACCGGCATCTGCAAGACCGACAACAACAACCGCATCAAGTTCCCGACCTCGGACGCGACCATCTACCCGGTGGATCTGGGAGCCTCGAACCTCGGTGACATCGTCAAGGACGGCAATGGCGCCGGCTACTGGATGACCGTCAGCAACGGTCAGGGCGACAACGCCAAGGTCCATCTCATGCACTTCGACAAGAACAAGGCCGCCGACAAGGACATCGTCCTGGGCGGTGCCAAGCCCAACGAGCGCGCGTGCCACTTGGCGGCGATCGGCGACGGTGGGCTTCTCGCGGCGTGGGAAGGCTCCACCTCGGGCGGAGATCTCACGTCGGACCGTCAGATGTACATCCAGGTGCTGAGCGCAACCGACGGCTCCAAGGTCAGCGAGGCCACCTTAGTGACTGAAGTTAAGGGCAACCGCTACCAGGCGTTCCGCGAGTTCCCGGACGGCACGGTCGCGTATGTGGCCAAGGGCACCAAGGCCACCTCTCTCCAAGTGCTTCGTATCTCCCCATGTTAGATGTAGTGGCTTTTGCACTCAAGTTCCGTCTTAAATCCGTAATATGCTTCCGTTCATGATGCGTTTTGAGTTTTATCCGCCTTCCCCCAAAGCAGGAACATACGTTCAGAATGGTTGTATATGTTGCCGTCTGAGTGTCGGTCTCTGGATTAGCCGACCGTAATCCGGCACCATCACTCCGGTTTCCCTGCGTCCCCCTTATCCAAACCAAACACAAAGATCCCTAGCACAAAAGGAAAACAAGAAAAAGCAAGAAGCACCAAGAACAAGGGAAACGGCACGCAGCATGGAGGCGACGGAGACACCGCTACATCCCTACTACAGCCTCCTGCCCTCCTACGTCACGCAGGAGAGCCTTCTCCGCGAGCGTGACGAGTTTCTCGGCCGCGTGCGCGTGAGTCTGGCCGTTTTACGGCGACTGCGCGATGGCGTCGCAGGCGAAACGCTTCAAAAGAAGCATTTCCGCGCGGTGGAGACGCTGTATAAGCTCAAGCACGCGCTGCCCAAGGATCTCCACCAGCAGCTGATTAAGGAATTGGTGTGGCATCTCTGGGAGGCCGACGCCAAGGCAATCGTGGACGTGAACTTGGAAGTGCGCGCGGTTCACACGCTGCGCCTGCTGCTCGGGAAGTGGAAGAGCAAGCGTCCACCAAGCGAGTGTTTACAATTGACGTTGGACTGGCGACTGGCGAAACGAGCGATTGATCGCGTGTGCTTCAGCTCGCCTGGCAATGCGCGACTCGCGAATCCGGCTACGCTCCAGATGCTCGCCTCGGGGATGATTAAAGCTGTGGAGAAGGCGCGTCCGTTGTTCACTGCTAGTGACGGTGCGAGCTTGGTGGTGCAGCTATGGGAGGCGTTTGGACGGCAGATCAACAACGTCAAGTCGAACCACTGTTTTAAGGCACTGGGGTACTTCACCATGCTGTTCAATATCCCGGCGGACGCGAACGAGCTCGAATGGCAGGCGATTGAAGCCTTAGTACCCCAGTGGCTCCAGTCGTGGTCCTTGATCACGCGCTGTGCCGATTGGGATGGTCACTGGTTCAAGGTGTTTTCTCGTGTCGCCAAGCGATTCCCAGAGCGATCGGCTACGGTTCTACAAGCAGAGTTTCCGTTTCTATTTGCCAAGGTTCACGATTTGCTCGATTTGCCGTCAGATCTTGGGTCGCCGTTCAAGAACAACGCCCGACCTTCGGCTTTCGGTATCTTGGATGGATCGAAGCGATACGATCAGCTGGCGATGCGATTGTGTGCCTATCTGTTGGGTAACACAGGCGATTCCGGCAGCTCTGCGACCTCGCTCGCGAATCAGTACATCGTGGAGATTCTGACAACTTTAAAGCCGTTTTTCCATCCGTCCAACGCTTCGCCAGCGTCTTCGTCACTCATCAACGCTGTCTACTTTCTGATCAGCGCAATCGGCAGCCGCCTTGGAGCGGAAAAGGCCGGGGTGCAAATCCTCATGGTGGGTTCCTGCCGTGAAGTTTTCGACGTGTTACTGCAGCTCTCGTTCTTCGGGATTTACTCGAAAAATCGGTCCGTGGCGTCTAAGTGCATGTATGTCATCAAGAATCTTGTTTGCATTGACCCCAGTCACTGTGCGCGGCCTGTGCTGGACGAGATGGTGAAGGCGCTCGATCCACATGCTCTTAGTCAGTCACACATGGCACCTGCTGCCATTTCATCGCTGTCGGTGTTTTTGTACCACCTAATGTGTGGTCAGCATCCTGACGGTCCAGGTCTGCTCTTTTCGACGTACATATCTCATCTCCTGCGCTTGACGTTGCCTGGAATCGACCCAAATGACGAGACGAAGACAATGACAACGATTCGGCTGTACTTCCACGTACTATCGTGGCTTCCGCTTGTGAATGATGTTGATAAGCACGGTGGCGACGATACATTGCAACGAGTCGACGTCTCCAACGTCTTGTTCGAAGAGATGGAGGCGAGCATGTTCACTCCAGTCAAGTCAAATGGTGCTGAAGTCGATCGAAAGATGTGGGAGCTGGGAAGTTTTCTGGAAGAATGGTCACTCGCCTTACTCGACAGGTGTTTCGACTTCATCCGGTCGCGTGCCAATGCGCAGACAGCAGACACGGCATCCAAGAGCTCAAATGGTCACGGATCTGCTCATCGTGAGGATCAAGTCGTTCTTGAAGTTCTCAACATGATGAGCTTGTTGTACTCCCAAATGTCTCCAGCCATCTATTCACACGCACTGCGAAAGACTGTGGAGTTTGTGTCCAACTCGTTCTTCACGTCGGATTTCGGTGGCAAGATTGTCTCCACGTTGGTTTTTAACTGCATTCAAGGCAATTTCGAGGAGGCGATCCCAAAGTTCATTCGATTTGCACTCGACAAGCTCTCTCCAACCAGCTCGCTGATGGCCAACGAAAAGGTGTGGTTTTTGCACATCTTGAACGGCGCCGTGCGTGCCAACGACGTGAATGGACTGGCGCTGCTGACAGATCGGGACGAATTACGAACGACTCTTGCTCACTATCTCCACCAAGAAGATGAGAAGGAAGTGTACGAACCCGCTGGCAGTGTTTTGGAGCATTTGCTGCACGCACTAGTGGGCGTGTACCCAATGGATTTTCGATCGTTGCCTCCAGCCGAATGGAAAGCTGCGACAAGCTCATCAACGAGCATGTTCCAGTTTCTTGGAGCTGCAGTGTCTTGGAAGCGCTTGGCTATCCAATGGCACGAGCCTCATGAACAAGAGCTGTCATTCGCATACGATCTCTTCCAAGACCACTTAGTGTCCACCTTCAATTCACTCGAGAAACTCCGAGCAAGTCAAGATGTAGCTGTGCGTGAGTGGGTTCCCCATCTCAAGCGCATTTATGTTAGTGTGAGGGGTGCGAGAAACATCCTTGTTGACATCACCGGGGGTCAAGGTGCATTGCAAGCCGGATCACTTCCACTTCTTGCGCGTGCTTGTGGCACCAATCACGACCTGCTCAAGGCGTTCATGTCGCTCAAGTCGCGTGTACTGACGGATACGCACGTGATCGTGGAACATTGGCAAACTCACGGGCTGAAGGGCGTGACCGAGAATCAAGTTTGGAAAGTCGTACTCAAAATCATCATGCAGCTTCTCGTTTGGCGTGGAAGTCACATTGGAGGGCATCGGTCGAAGGAGAAGCAAAACATGTACATCAAGGTGATGACTGCCGACGTCGCGTCAAAGGAATTGAGCCGGGCCCGCCGATTCGATCAGGATCCACTTGCGGTCGTTCCGCTTGCGTCTCGAAATGAAATGACCGAGCGGGTGCTGTTTTTCTACTCGAAACGCAAGGTACAAGAGCACTTTGAAACCGCCCAACACGTGCTCGGTGACGACGTCAGCGCTGCAAAAATGCGGATTCAGTATGAAGCGTTGTTGGCAGATGTCGATGATCTCACCAAGCACACATACGAGGAAGTTCGAAATGGTGCGAACGGAGTGATGCGAGAGAGCTACGAGATTTTTATCAAGTGGATCTACGCTCGCATATCTGATCATTTGGATGCCTTGGAGGGCAAGATTGTTGACCAAGAAGGACGTGTCAAAGAAGAAGTTGTCGTCGGGGCACTTGAATTCCTTCGCCGCCCGCTCGTGCTTGGACACCTTTGGAAGACGCGTGGCTTGTGTCTTGAACGTGCTTTGATTGCGGCACTCGGCAGCAACGACACGGTTGTGAGAAAACTTGATACCGAAGCAAGCAAGGCAAAGATCGGTTTACAGATTCAGATATTCTTTCTGTCTTTGCTGACGAACTGGCGCTACGTGCGTGAAGTTCCGTCCACAAAACTTCTGGAGAAACTACTCTTGTCCGAGCCACCTTCAACTGAGCACTGGAAGCAACAGCTCATGCACCTTGTGTGCTTCTACCCACTCCTACAGCGCCACGAGCTCCCTTTGCCACTCAGTCTTTGGCAACTCGTCATCCGACAGCTGCAACACGATATTCTCCCGGTTCGACAAGTGGCCGTGCTGCTTCTTTCACAGCTTGTGCGCTTGGCAAAGTGGCAGTCGCCAGAGTCGCGAAGCAAGGAAGTTCAGACGCTGATGTTCTCGGACACCACGTTGCAGGCTCTTGTCAAGTCCATGGTTGAAAATCATCGCAACACTCACCGCTTCTCAGCATCAGCTGATGGCCAACACGCTAATTCTGCGCCGACTGACTGGTCTTTCGGCGTGAATGAGGTTATTCGCAACTTGTCGAATACTGCGAACGCTTTTCCGAAGCCACCTCCGCTTTCTTCCATCCGCTTGCTCAACCACTCAACTGATGCGTTCAAGACCCTGCAAATCACGCATGTGAAGCTCGTCCAGCGACTGGTGCAGATGAATCCTGGCGCCATTCTTCAAGGCAGCATCCTTTTCACTCTTGACGGTTTGACCAATGTCATCGATCCGAAGGTGTCTGATGAAGACCGCCAAGCGTCGTTGTCAACACTTGGTGAATGGGTCGCGGGCATGCTGCGCGGAGTCTTGAAACTGCCAAGCAAAGACGAAGAGTTGGCGCTGTCAGCCGTGTCGTCTGTCACGAGCTTGTTGAGAAAGGTGCTTCCCCAGGTGAACCTGGCTCTGGTGGAACCATGGACTCGGGTGCTATACTACGTTTCACGACCGTCAAATAGTCGACCACATGATCTTCACGTCGCTCGACTGCACGGACTCGCGTCGCATATCCTTGGAGAGTTTGAGCAATCATTCGCGCGAGCGACAGTTGAAGACTATGCTAATCAAGTCAAGTGGCTGAGTCTCGTTGAGCCTCTTTTAGTCCAACTGCTTGGCTCAGCTGGTGAGCAGCTCGCGATTCTCCAAACAGAACTTCGTGGCAGGGCCGTCAGCGTGATCAAGAAACACGCTCTTGCTCACCGCTACAAAATGGTTCGAGATCGAGTCGCGATGACTCTGTACATCTTGGACGCGAGTGATGACCAAGCTGAGCCTGAATCTCGAGTCACCAATGGCTTATTGGAGAAGCTGTTGGTGCTCACAGAAGTGCAATCGCCTACGACTCAAACCAACGTCGACAATGAGAGTGAGGGTGAAGACGTCCTGAGCGCAAAAGAAACTGCTATGCAGTGGTTGGTGTGCGCGGACCGTCATGGAGACACTAAAGATTTTGTTCGCGTCATGAAGCAGTTGTTCCCGATTGCCTTCCTGACCCAAAATCACTCCAAGGTAGAGATCGCATTGTTGGCCAAGAACGCAACGAATTCGATTTCGCTGTCACTGCGCCTGTACGCACCTCATTCGGATTCGGGTTCGTCGGTGCACCTGAACGAACTGCTCGATTTGCTTGAGCTGTTTTCAGCTCATCAGCTATGGAAGACGCGTGCTGCCGTGCTTCGTTTCTTGACGCTGTTCACCTTCTACCACTGGATCTTCTTGTCGTTCCCCCAGAAAGAACGCGTCGAGAAGATCATAATGACCTTTCTCGCGGACGACCAGCGCGAAGTCCAGGACATGGCGAAGTACGCGCTTCGAAGCCTTGCTCACATTCAACGCCCAGCAGATGTGGAAGCTCTCAGCCGCAGTCTGACAGAACAGGCACAAGATTCCCGAGTCAAGCACCCGAAGCTTATGCGCCGACTACAAAAACAACAGCACGACCAGCCAGTCGTAGCAGACGAGATCGAGAGCACCAAATCGCGCATCAAAGCCAACGAGAAGAAGATGGCCACAAGTATTTTAGGTATGAGCGCGATCGTCCTCGCGTTTCCGTACACGGTGCCATCATTTGTGCCCCCGCTTTTTGAAGAAATGGGTCGTTACCTGTTTATCAAACACGCGACACCGACGGTCTCGTATCTCGAAAAGTCGGTCAAAGACACGCTGCTCGAGTTCAAGCGCGCCCACCAGGACAACTGGCTCGAGATCAAGAACGCGCTCACGCAGCAACAGCGCGACGTCTTTGAAGATGTGATCATCTCCCCCAGCTACTACACCTAGAGGTAGAGCAACATACATTTGCTTTTGTGCTTGTCTGCATCCACCTGGACATAGCCAGGCCATTTAGTGATTTCAGTCTAAAACATCTCTCTATAGAGACAGATGTGGTGGACCGGGTTTTAGAGGAAGATTGTACTCATTATTTTCCTTCTAAACCCGGATGAGTTTCAGCGTCCAACTCTCCCGTAAAACCGGATGACGGCCAGTTCGAACTGTAGTTCCTCATTTTTTTGGCATTTCGCCACGTAGCCCCCCCCACCTAGTTTGCTCAAGATGCGCGCTCTCGCGCTTCTGCTCGCGTTCTGCGCCGCCAGTACCACCACCGCAGCCACCAGCGACATGGAGTCCACCATGGGCGTCGTCAACTCGCACCGGTCGGTGAAGTTAGACCCGAGCGTGCAGCATGAGCCGCTGGACGCCTCGCAGCGCAGCTGGCGCCCGCCGCCGCCGCGCGTGCCGTCCAAGTTCGACATATTCGTCGGCCTCTCGGTCTTCCGTGACGGCTACCGCTGCGCCAAGACCATAGTCACGGGCTTCAAGCGGGCGTCGCATCCGGAGCGGCTCTTCTTTGGCGTGGTGGACCAGGTGAACGACGGCGACCCCAAGTGTATCACCGAGTTTTGCAAAATGGCGGCGGCCGAGTTTCCCGACAAAGGGCCGTGTCCGTTCCGCAACCAAGTGCGCATCGACGAGCACCTGGCCGACGACTCGCGCGGGCCGACATTGGCGCGGTTTTACCAGCAGAAGCTGCTCCACGATGAGGAGTTTTGTCTGCAGCTCGACGGCCACAGCATTTTCACCAACAAGTGGGACGAAAACATCGTCGCCGAGTGGACGCGGATCGGCAACGAGATGGCCGTGCTGACCACGTACTTGCACCACATCCACGACTTTGTCAAGCCCAACGGCGACAACAACGGGCCCGGCTCGCTTCCGCATCTATGCACGACGATCCGCGGCTCGAACGGCATGGTGCGCAACGAAGGCGCGAGCATGATCAGCGGCTCCAAGTGGCCGCAGATGACCGCGCTCTGGGGCGCCGGCCTGTCGTTCAGCAAGTGCCACGCCGAGCGCCGCGTGCTGGTCGACTCGCACACGCTCTGGTTGTTTGACGGCGAAGAGTTCTTGCGGTCGTCGCACTTGTGGACCCACGGGTACGACCTGTACTCGCCCAGCGCGCTCGGCTCGGTCGTGTACCACAACTACTCCAAGGCGCCGGCGCGGTACGAACTTGCCTGTACCTTTGATACTATTTGTTTGGATGGTGTAGGCTTACTTGGCATTTGTTGTGTGTGCGTGTGTAGATTTGAGAATGTCAAGGTGGACCACAAGCAGAAAGAGCTCGAGGTCACGCGCGGCCGCAACCGCTTCAAGCTCATCACGGGCCAGGACTTTGTCGGCGAGGTGGACGCGCGCGAGATGGACAAGTTTGGCTTTGGCACCGTGCGCTCGTTCGAGGACTATCTCGATTTCTCGGGTGTGACGTTCGTGCCGGGCAAGAACGACACGGACACGTGTCGACAGCTCCACTGGGTGCCGTACCGCAATGCGACCGAAGTCGAGAAGATCGTGGGCGGCGGCTGGAAGCTCGGCGGCAAGCCCGCCAAGCCCGTCAAGCACAGTGTCGAGGATCCAAATGGCGTGGACGACCCAATCGAGCCGCAAGGAGTGGACAAGCACGCGCAGGCCGGGGCTGGCGCCATGGGCGACGCGGTCCACGAAGCGAGCGCCAACGTCAACGCCGCTGCGGGCGGCGCACTGCCGTCTGGAGACGCCCACATTGGCGGGCTCATGTTCTACTTCATGGTGTTTGGCGGCTGTGTGTACGTGGTGATGGCGAACGAAGGCGTCCGGTGGAACCTCGCCAACCTCTGGGCGTCCAAGAATGCGCACGACAGCCGAGCATAAAGGTGACGGATGACAGATTGGAAGTCAAAACATGCACCATACAAAATATTTCACGTAAAACAGTGTTTTTGACCAAAACAGAGGTTTCAACCTTAAAAGATGTGGAACGCTAGCGAATCTGCTGGAGCAGCGCATTGAGCGCACGTGCTGCCGTCGGGCTCAGATCGTCAACATCCGCGTTCTCCTTGAGCACCTTGAGCAGCTCCACGGCGCTCGAGTTGTCGCGGCAGCTCTGCAAGTTCGCCTCGTGGCCCAAGACTGTACTTTCTAGCGCCAGCAGCGCGTTGGTCTGGAGCGTCTCGTTTTCGGCAAACACGTGCTGGAACAGCAGCGACAGCCCGCCAGCCTCGGCCACCATGGACTGGCTTTCGTGGTTCAAGTGGACGCCGTGGTGAATCGCCCACGCCGCTGAGCCGCTCACATCCTCTGGATACGCCGGAGAGACCAGCAGGATCAGTTCAGGAAGAGCGCCCGAGTCGCGCAGCGCGTCTTGCGCGGCTGTATCGTGATCTGCGAGCACGTTTCCCAGCGCAAAGGCCACGGCGCTGCGCAGCGAATCAGCTGAGGTAATGACAGAATCCGGAAATTAGTACTCAGTATCAATGTTCCACTTCACACATGGAAAACCCGCAAGGCCGCTCACAGTGGTCGCTGGAAAGCAGTCCGCATAGCGCCATGATGTAGTCGATCTCACAGAGCTGCTGGCGGCCGCGTGTGTGGCCGGCGACGGTCGCGATCGTGGTCACAGCGGCGCGCTGGATGGCTTCGTGGGGACTCGCCAGCACCTTGAACAGCGGCTCGAGCACAGTTGCCGACGACAGCGCGAGCTGTGAAGTCGGCTCCAATGCGAGGTTGCCAAGCGTGAGACATGCCGCGGCCTGGAGACGCGGATCCGCATTCGTCAAGTATTTGGCGATCACCTCTGTTCAGAGACCCAATTAGCAATTAATCCAATTTCGGAGCCAGTTTGACAGTAGTGCACCTGGCGCATTCAGTCGCAGCAGCTCCTGCGAGAGAAGCGGCTCGGGCGTGAGCTTGATCAGCGTCAAGTACGTCGGTACGTGAAAGTCGGCGAGGCGCTCGTCCTCCAGCAGCCTCACCAGCGAGTCCAGCACATTGCTCTGGACAACATCCAGTGCCTGGCTCTCGCGCTGGTCGGTCGTTCCAGGCCGGATCTGCATGCGCTGGATCGCGTCCACTACTGGCTCGCGCGCACCCTTCACGTCCACGCTGCGCAGTCGATCGGCGAGCTGCCAGATCGACGGCCCGTCGTCGTCGTCGTTTCCCGACGTGGACAGCGGCTGCACGCGGCCCATTGGAGCCGGAATTCCGCGAGCCACTGGCGCACGAGCGAGGTTCTGCACCCACAGCGAGCGCTGAGTGGGTACGTCAATATTATTACGTGCAGACCGACGCGAAAGCGCTCGCGCCGCGGCCGCGGCCGAGCTCTTCCACACGTTGATACGCATCTTGTGGACCTTGCCAACGAAATGAGCTCTTCATTTTCCTCGACTAAGTTCGTTTTGATGAAGTTAAGTACGAATGAAGTTCGTTTCTATCCCCACCAGAGCTCTTCAAACCCTGGCGGACCGACAAATATGGGCAAGAATCGGCACTCCAAGGACCGGCTTTTCGTGACGCAGACCGAGCACAAGTACTTGTACGGCGGCAAAAAGGCCGAGATCAAGCGCGCGTATCGGCGTACGAGCCACCCACGCGACTCGCGCTCCTTTGGCGCCGAATTGGCGGCGCTAGCCATGGCCAAAAACTTACTATTATTTGTTTTCGATAGGACTGCCGTACGATTGCTGCGCTATCACGCTCACGCCATTCAGCGTACGTGTACCCTTGCAACCGTGGTCTGTAAGTCTAGCTAAGCTTCTAATACTCTGCACTGTTATAGAACCCCGTGGCGACGCGCCAAGGCCATGTCTTCGACCTCGAGGCCGTCGTGCCCTTTGTCAAAGCCCACCAAATCGTAATTTTGCTTCGTTGTTTCATTGGATTATCGCTTTGGCCTCACAAACCCACTGACTCAAGAGTTGTTCTGAATTTGTGCTTAGAATCCAGTGACGGGCGTGCCGCTGGCGCTCAAAGAGCTCGTGCAGCTCAAGTTTAGTAAAAACTCGGACGGCGCGTACTTTTGCCCCGTGACGTATAAAGTTTTTACAGACAACACCAAGATTGCGGCCGTGGCGACCACGGGCAACGTGTTTGCCTACGACGCCATGGAGGAGCTCAACATTAAGGCCAAGAACTGGACCGTAAGTGGGCTTTTTCTATCTGAAATATTGGGGGGCTTTCTTTGAAAAAAAAAATCAATTCCATCTCAAAATCCTTTTAGGATCTGCTCTCGGGCGAGCCGTTCAAGCGCAAAGACATCATCATCCTTCAAGACCCGCAGGACTTGTCGAGTCGCGAGATCGAGAACTTTGAGCACTTGCGACGCGCCAAGAACGTCGATACGGACGCGGCTTCTACCACCGAAGGAGCCAAGAACATCCGCACAAACGCCGCCACCGACCGAATTTTAAAAGAACTGGAAGCCAAGAAAGTGCAGCAGCGCGCAGTGGCCGAGAAAATCCAGCGTGGGGACTCGGACGGCATGAGCGAGCGCGAGAAGATCATCGCAACGCTCACGCATGGCAAGCCACCGCCCGCTTCCGAGACCGACAAGGCGGCGGCGGGCAGCGGCAGCAGTAAAAACCTCCAGTTTTCGAGTTTTACGACTGGACAGGTCTCGCGGTCGTTCACGTCGAGTGCGATGGAGCCCGTGACGCAGCACGGCGCGATGACCGCGACCGAGACCGAAGTGCTGGATGAGCGCTGGCGCGTCGTGCGACGGCTCAAGAAAAAAGGACTCGTACGGCTGGAGACCACGATGGGCGATGTTGTGGTGCAAGTGGACTGCGACTTTGTGCCGCAAACCGCCGACAACTTCATGAGTCTGTGCGCGACTAAGTACTACGACGGCGTGCTGTTCCACCGGCTCGCCAAAGGCTTCATGCTGCAAGGCGGCGACCCGACGGGCTCTGGCCGCGGTGGCCAGTCGATCTGGGGCAAGCCGTTCCAAGACGAGATCGACTCGCGGCTGAGCCACGACGCGCGCGGCGTGCTGAGCATGGCCAACTCCGGCCCGGGCACCAACAAGTCGCAGTTCTTCATCACGTTCAAGCCGACGCCGCACCTCGACAAGAAGCACGCCGTGTTTGGCCGCGTGGTCCGCGGCATGGACGTGGTGGATGCGATCGAGCAGGTGGCCACGGACGCCGACGACCGGCCACATCGAGACATCAAGATCATTCAAGCCCGCGTGCTGGCGAATCCGTTCCAGGAGTACGAAGACGCGCTGGCGCAGGGAACAGACGTCTTTACAATCGAAAGAAAGAAGAAACAAGAAGCCGAGCGAGTCAAGGGCACGGTGGTCAAGGTGGGCGACCAGTGGGTCGCGTACGACGCCGAAGGGCTCGACATGTCCAAGTTCCAGCACCAGCGCCAGGCGGCACAGGGTGACGAGAGCGTTGGCAAATACCTCAAGGCGAGTAGCAGCAGTAGCAAGAAGCGGTCGCTCGAAGAGGAGGAGCCAGCAGCTGCAGCTGCAAAGCCAGCGCCGCCGCTTATCCCGATCGACAGTAAAAAGGCCAAGCAGGCGAAGCGGGCGGCAGGCGGGTTTGGCGATTTTTCAGGCTGGTGATAACGGTGGTGGTAAGCGTGAGGGGTTCATCGAAACTGAGGTACAGGACCCGTTAGTTTGCTGACGTTGAGGACGGTAAATACAGATCAGCCGACCAATTTCGGGGCGGAAGCGTTTTGTACGCTATTTTTGCTTCTCCAGAGATCAACAGTGGACTTATGATCTCGACAGCGGCAGAGCTGAGTTCTCCCGCGCTGCCATCGTCATGGACAAGTACGTGGTCGAGAAAGTCATCGGCGAAGGCACGTACGGCATCGTCTACCAGGCGATCGAAAAGGTGGGCAGTAGCAGGCAAGTCCGTTCTATGACGGCCGACCTTGGCTGACGCTTGATGCCTGTGCAGAGCTCGAATGACCACGTGGCGATCAAGAAATTCAAGACCCTGCAAGGTAGATTCTTACGCAAAAAGGAGCATATTCCCGAAGACGATGCATCTGAGGTCGGGGATTTGGTTTAGATGAGCAGCTCTCGAAGCGCGAGATCCAGGCGTGCTCGATGCTGAGCCACCCGTATATCGTCTCCTATCGCCACCATTTCCGCCACGACGGGCTTCTCCACCTCGTGTTCGACCATGTTTCCGACAGCATGGACAAGGTGATTGTTTTGTTCGCCTGTGGTGCATAGAAGAGGCAGTTTTCAAGCTGACGCGGTGGATACATTTTTCAGCTTTTGTCGCGCAATCGCCGCGGCGTCAAGCCCGCGCTGGCGCAGCGACTGATCTTCCAGCTCTGCCACGCGCTTCAACATTGCCACGCCTCCCGCGTGATCCATCGAGGTTTGATTTTATTACCAGATATCGACACACGTTGACCTCACACTACTCACTCGATCGATCGATCGATCGATGTTTCTGATGTTGTTGTTGCTGTTGCAGATGTCAAGCCCGACAATATTCTCATCAACGAGGAAGGCGATATTCGGCTGTGCGACTTCGGCGTGGCGCGGACGATCACTTTTGAAGGGGATCCGCTGAGCGACTACGTCGCCACTCGCTGGTATCGCCCCCCCGAGCAGGAGCTTCGGTGCGTTGCCTTGCAGGCATGAGCTACTTGATGGCCCATGTAGTGTCGAATGCTGTTTTTCTGCTCTGTAGGATGGACCGCTACTCGTTCGACGCGGATATTTGGAGCGTGGGCTGCGTGCTCATGGAGCTGCTCACGGGGCGGCCGCTCTTCCCGGGCAACACACAAATCGACCAGCTGTGAGTCGACAACGAATGGCACAGAGTTGAATTTCATTCGAGGACAAGCTGACACTGGTGGTTTGATGCTGGGTGTTAGAACCCTCATCCAAGAGTATCTCGGCCCGCTGCCGGCTCCATTTGCGGCCCGGCTTCCTCGCGGTGTGACAGCCGTCTTCCAAGACGCATCCAAGTCGTTCAAAGAACTTCTTGGTGACCGCGCATTGCCCGACGGGGCGCTCGATTTCGTGCGCCAGACGATCCATTTCGACCCGAAGCAGCGTCTCTCGGCCGCGGCGTGTTTGGAGCATCCGTTCTTGAAGCCGCTGCTCGACGCCGACCAGCGCGAGCGACAGCACCGCCAGCGAGAAGAGAAGCAGCGGCGAGCACGTGATGGACATATCGGCTCCACCGACAGTGAAGACGGGATCGAGGAAGAGATCCCGGGCGTGCGTCACAGCGCCGCCGAGCCCAAAGCGTCCGCCAGTCCAACAGGAGGATACAAGATCGGCCCCATGCCATTCGACTATGAAGAAAGTGGCCGTAGCTCCACACCGCCGAAGAAAGGCTCGCGATATAGAGACGCCAAGTCCGCGGGCAAGCACCGTCTGGGCGACAACAACGCAGCGGACGGCGACAGCGACGACATCCAGGAGCTCATCGAGATGGACGACATGAGCCTGGCCGACCCGGCGTCGCCAGCCAAGCGACCTCGATTCGCGGCCAAGAGCTCTGCTTCCTGCTCTGCTCAGGAGGAAGAGCAGGAAGAGGAGAAAATGATTACGTCACCATCCAAGTTGCGCGGTGGCCACAGGCGTCGCGGCGGAGGCAGCTCGCCGAGCGTGGCGGACCACGAGAGCTATGAAGACGACTTTGACCCGTAGAAGTGGAGCTCTTGTACTCACACACGTCACGTTAGTCTAGCTTAGCTATACCGAAAATCTACATAAAATAGTTTCGGGCCTAACTCAATAGTACCCCACGGGTAGAACCAAACAGTGGCCTCCATTTTGGCGGGTCACCAAAGATCGAAATGACTAGCGTGGGCTATGCGGCGATTCTGGCGCGGCTGCAGGCGCCCCAGCTGCGGCTCCACTGCGACGAGGCGCTGCGTGTGGAGCTCATGCATGTGTCGCACCAGCTCCACGATGTGACGCTCGCGATGCAGCGGCTGCGCGACGTGCGCTCGGCGGCGCGCACAGCATTTGGCAGCGAGCTCGTGCTGAGCTCCTCGCAAGCGGCGCTGCTCGCAGAGACGACGCGGCCGCAACGCGATCTGGGCCGCGCGATCGCGCAGTTTGGCGCGTCGAACGTGCTGCTGTGGCCGCGAAACGACGCGTCGTCGTCGTCGTTTGTGTGCGTCAAGTGCCAAGGCCGAGAGGATGCCAAGAGCGAGGAGCTACGTATCCACGTAGACGAGCCATTGCTGGCCAAACCGGACACAGCAGCGCTGTCGCCGCCGAGACGGAAGACGCCTCCACCGAGGAAGAAAGGGGTTAAGCCAGAGCCGAGGAAGAAGCTCATGGTGCGGAGAAGAACGCCGCCGCCCGTGGTGGATGACCCACGGAAGCACGCAAAAGCAGAGACGCAGGAAGAGAAGCAGGAAGAACAGCAGGCAAAAGGCGAGCCAAAGGAGCTCAAGCACGAAGATGAGGAGGAGGAAGAGGAAGAGGACGAGGAGGACGACGACGACATCGTGGAAATTCTGGACGACGATCCAGAGAGCGATGAGGAAAAGGGAGATGTGCGCACGCGGCTCAGTCGACGCATCGACGAGTGCTGGCCGCTGGCCACGTCGCTTGGCGCGCTGGAGATGCCGCAGCGCCGCAAAGCCGACTACACCAACCTGGTCACGCGCGTGAGTAAGCTCTTCAAGACGCTACAGCGATGCGCTGTCGACGACGTGGCGAGCCGCAGCATGCGCAGCGTGATCGTCAAGGCCCGCGACTCGCTCGCGGTCGCCGTGAGCTTGTTGAGTCTCCACAATGTGACCGACGCGAGTGCGCCGGCAATCCTGACGCTCGTCAGAGCTGTGCACGCAGCTGCCGAGAAGCACACGACGGTGCACAAGCAGATCGCAGTGTACGTTGCATTGGAGCCAGCTTTGCTATTGGTGTGTGTGTGCGCGTAGGCTGATTTGAATAACTGTGTGTTTTTCTTGTTGTTGCAAATTATTAGATTTCGCGACTCGCTGGCCGAGTTCGAAGTGGTGCTGCTCACGCGCAGCTATGCGAAGCCTTCGTCGCCGTCAGAGCAAGCAGAGGCGCCACCGGCGCCGCGCAAGAAGCCGCGCACAGCGCGATAGAGTCGACTTCATTGAAAATTTTGAAAAAATATTTCAAATTGTGATAAAATTAATATACAATAAGGACACATTCTTCAGCATGAGCGGAGGCAGCCAACCCTCACGTCCCAACAGACGTGGGCCGTCGTAGACTCCGTTGTGGCCATCCTCCACGACGCCCCAAGCGTCCCTCGTCATCAAGAAGCCAGATCTTCCACGTGCATTTTTCGTACGTCTTGTCCTGAATTTCCATAAATACCCCCCTTTTTTCTAAATATTGCATTCAACCCAAAATTTGCGACGTGTGTAGCGGCCTTTTTATCTCTTTCTCACTTATCATTTTTCGACCAACCTGACGCGAAAGAAGGAAGAACGCAAACAACCATGGACGCTACAACGAGCGGGTACAACGACGCACGACTTCAAGAGGAGCTTGTCGTGCTGCAGCAGCAGCTGCGGCGAGCGCGCGCGACGCTCACGACGGCGCGTAGGCTGCGCGAGTCGATTCGCGAGCTCGACGCCGCGTGCAGCGGCCGGCTCGCGTACCCAAGCGCAGCAGACGACGGCTTTTCTTCTGTCGACGCACAGCTTCAGCAGCTGCGCGCGGATGTTCAGCGCCTTGCAGACGTGTTCGACGCCGAGGTGCTCGCCAGGCAGAGGCAGCGGATCAAGCAGCGCGTGCTGCGCCGCGTGAGCGTCAAGAGCGAGGCCGAGGACCTGGCGATGGCCGAGCCGGAGCCGGAGCCGGAGCCAGCGCAAGCAACAGCCGACTACGACACGGACGCGACCGTGGACGAGCTGTTTGTGATGGACATGGACATGGACGAGCCAAGCGAGAACACGTGCGAGGCCGTCGTTGGATCGCCGGGGTGTCTTCATGAGGCTAAGGTGGTAGTTGCGATCACTGGCGCGGGCGAGCCGGTCCACTCTCAAGATATCACCAGCCAGCCCCCGGAGGTCAAGCCGGTGGAAACGCTCGAGCAATTTGTCGTTCGCTGTGTTGCCCTGGCGGAA
Organism: Pythium dissimile; assembly: GCA_023336445.1. Lineage (NCBI taxonomy): Eukaryota > Oomycota > Peronosporomycetes > Pythiales > Pythiaceae > Pythium > Pythium dissimile. Next base: position 18,282 of record JAADWZ010000137.1, on the reverse strand, counting down.
GATCAAGACTCGTGGACCAAGGATGCGGCGAATTCGCTCAAGCAGCTGCTCGAGATGCTCAACGTCTCGATCCTCGCCATCGATGGCAAGTTCAGAAAGGCGGGCACGCCAGTTCCGCGTCTCGAGCTTCTTGAGCCAGTGAGTCGAGCGTGTGAGCGCGCGATGGATCAGCTCGTGCAGGGCGACGCGACGGTCGCGGTCGTGCAGCCCATGCTTCGTCTGCACAAGACCATGGCCGATGTCAAGCACGCCGATCTTGTGGTTGCACTTTACAGGTAGGATAACTCTTCACGAAGCTTGGGGGCTGCAAGCAATACTAAACTTTGTGTATCATTATAGCCACAAGAAAATCCTCTCCGGTGTCATCAGCAGCTTGGCCGAGACCGTCGGCGGTATGAAGCGCGCGTGCCAGTCGGCAAAGAGAGACAGCATCGGCCAGGATTGCTTCACGCTGGCGGTGGAGCTGCTGACGACCGACTGCAACCGCCGTCGCGACGCGCTGGTCGGCGAGACGCTGGGCGCGCTGAAGAGCGGGTTCAAGGTGTCCATCGCGCTGCGCACGATCAAAGTCAAGGGCAAGAGTAATAGCAAGACGAGCATTAAGAGCTTACACGCCGAGCCCCAGAAGACGAACACGAAGAGCAACAGCAGGAGCTATCGCTACACAATTGCATGGGCGGGCCGCGTGATGCTGCTGGCTGCGCAGATCGTCGCGTACGTCATCGCCACCGAGAGCCACAGCAAGATCGAGCGGTTCCTCCGCATTGTGCAGCTGATTGGCGTGCGTCACGCGGCGTTCCAGCCTCTGTTTGAACGGTACGTGGAAGTGACCGGAGTAGATCAGCGGAAAAATCAAATTGAACGATGCCTTTCCGACAGATCTCGAGAGGTCGTGCTCAAGGCCTCGACGAAGCAAGAGCCAACCGAGCCACTCAACCTCCAGCACGAGTCGCAGCGCGTTTTGGAAACCTGCGTATTTGTCTGCCGCTCGCTAGCCGTCGAGTAGGCAGCTTTCTGGTCATCTAGAAAAGTCGACGCCGTCGAACCCTATTATTGCGTCTCTTCTCCCTCGATAGCATGCCCGGCAGCCAGATTGCGCATTGCGTCAACAGAATTAATTGACTTCGAACAATCCACCGAGAGCCATAGTCCATCACGGATGTCTTAGGGTAGCGTGGCATTATTGCTCATTTCCCGCACTATCGAGTCGCCCCGTTGGATGATGATCCTTTGTACATTTATTCATTTTAGCGAGGGTCTCTTCACCAGACAGATGGCTTCTTCTGTGTGGAGATCGCAGGCCGCGCTCTCTGCCCTGGCGGTTCATTGTACCTGCGAGAGAGCAAGAGGCAGCAGCAGCAGATGAAGGAGTCCCCAATTTGCTACGGAGTGCACAAGTGAAGCCGACGGAGACCAGGGGGCAACTCGGCGCCAGTCTTCCCGTCCACTCAAGAGAACTCACGAGTGACGAAGTAGGCACAGGCTGAAGACCACCACGACCCCCCACAAAGAACAAACCCCAGCTCCAGCTTTGTGAGGTAAATGAGGTTCCGGAATATAATTCCGTCTTCGAAATCGAGCAAGTGCCGAGCTCGTTTGGCTGGTACTACCGCAAGACTCTAGCTCCACCAAGCTCGAGAAGCCAGACGCACCATCCCGTGTTTTATGAGTCCTCAGAAGATTCAACCCGTTTTGGAAGCCTTGCTGCCGTCCGACTTTGTCGCGAAAGATCTACAGAGCGATGCGCTCATCGTGCGCATGTGGCTGAGGGTTGTGTTTTTAGCCATGGACGAAGTCGAGGACCAGTGCCTGAGCGACTGGCTGGCTCTGTTCCGAGAAACGCTTCGCCTGTCGTACGTCATGCCGGAACTGCAGCGCGACCATTTCTGTTCCGCTGCCGCTGTCGATGCAGTACTTGCTCATGTCGATGATCGTGCGACGCGTCGCGACTTGTGCCCAAGCGACCCAAGTTCACAGGCTCATGAATGCATTGGAACAGATCACCAAGCTGGTCACCGGCGGCGAGCAGTGCTTTCGCCAGTACGCTTCTCTCCGACTGAGTAGTCGATTATCGGATCAACTGACTGGAATTTCGATGTAGGCTCATCCTCACCTTGCGGCGGCGACGGTCAAGCCAGAATCCGTTCCCCGAGTACGTGTTTGCTAATGAGCTCGACAGCATTCGCGACGCGCTGTGGTGGTATTACAGCATGCGCCGCAAAATCGCCCAAGTGGAGCCAGCAAAGCCCGTGGAGCCGGTGCGATCTCAAGCCGCCGCACCGACCGAATGCGCGTGAACGGCTCGACGACTGCAAGCATGGAGAACGTTGGTATTTTGACACTGTTGTCGCTTCCTAGAATGGGTTTTGGACATCAGCCACCGCGACTTGAGCCACCTCGTAGCGCCGACGTGCGAGCGATTCAAGCTCAAACTCTCGTGTGATGCATGCGACATGGGTGTGGTGGTCGACCGCATCGCTGGCGATCTTTGCCTGGGCCGCGCTGGACGTGGAATCAGGCGACAAGTTGAATCGAATCGACAGGAGCCCTACGTAGCTTAGCTTCGGATACGCCACGACTCTCTGCTCAACTGAGCGACAGCACCCGCATCAACAGCGTCCTTGGACGCCACTTGATAGCACAAACCGCGCGAGAAAATCATAGCTGCTGGAGATATGTAGCCATGGTCGGTATCTGGACCCACCCATTTCCTAACAATTGCCCATCTGATGGATTTTTACACTGTGTTTGGTTTGCGTGTCAACCATGGCGGAGGAGGAGGACGAACGCCGCAAACAGGGCACGGGGCTTCCGCTTTGGCACAGACCAGCATCTCCGCATGGTGGCGACAACAGCAACAAAAACGACGACGAGCGCTTGGTGCTAGACTGGCGAGGCGGATGGCATGAGTGGAGCCTGGTGGCGGCGTGGCGAGATATTAGAAGGTGCGGCACGTGGTCCACAGGTGCTGGTAGTCGCAGTGGACGAAGAATCGGACGCGACAACGCGACAGAGGAGGAGGTGTTGGACCCGGAAACCCTAGACGATGACCAAGTGGTGGTTGGTACCAGGTTGATGCGGCGTTGGTCAGGATGATGGTGTGTTGAAGGAGAACAGCGAGATTTCTGCTCTGCTTGTAGGTGAAGAAGAGGAGGAGCCCGACGAGGTGGAGCTTCCTCCATTCGCCAGTGAGGCAAAAGAGGATGATCCAGTGCTTATCCGTTTGGTGCAGAAGTACAATCGACGAATCGAGCAGATGCGCTGCGCAGCTCCAGACCGATCCGACTTGCAGGCAGTCACAAGCCGAGTTGTCGACTGTGTGTGGGTCGTGAGAAGCTTCAAAGAAAGAGAAAGGCGGCAGCTGGCCGACCTGGAAGGACTACTTGTTTCGGAAACCGTCACAGCCGCCACATCGCTCGCTCCGATCCTGTTAGCCTTCCAACCTCGAACGCTTGCGCTAATGCAGCTCCTTGTGCGGCTGCCAAGGCATCCAGTGTTGCTTCGCGAGTGGGACGGGTACGTGGGCGTGGGTCCAAATTGATTGTGCATTTGATCCATTGCGGTCTAGAGCCCGGGGTGAAATACTGACAATACGGCTGGGACATAGACTGATTTTCGACCCTCAGGTCGTCAAGCCCGTGCTCGAGAGCCTCCCACCTCCTGCGTTTCTGCCGGAGCTGCGAAGCGACTCGGTTGTGATGATGATCTGGATTGCCATCGGGAATTTCGTGTGCGGCGGTGAATCACTTGTGACGGTGACGAAGGATACAAAGATAGAATCGAGCAACAAATTCGCTTTTTCAGAGCAAAAGTTCAGACCGAGTGCGTCCAGTCGGAGCTGGACGGGCAACCTGCTAATCGAGACGCGCTGCCGCTGCCCGTCCACTATCTGCTGGTGGCTCTCGCAGTGAAAGCGGCGATCGCCTTCGCCTCATCGGACGAACTTGCCAACTTCGCAGCCAGTTGTAAGCAGATTTCAAGCAAGTTTGGCGCTGGGGACAACTATCTCATCGTGTGAGGCTGGCATTGGGTTGCATTCTGCCTTATTGTTTTGTTTTGATCTCTCACGATATGGGGGTATTGTACGCAGAGAGAGCAATCTCCTGACCAAGGCGTTGCCATCGATTTCGAGCAGAAGTCGGAGCCTTGGGTCTTCCGGCGTTTAATTTCCGGCGCAAATCCGAACAATCCAGTCGGTACTCGCATGTTACTCGCGTGTTACTACAAGAAGCGTGAGTGGATTCGAAAGCGACGAGAGAGGGAGACAGCCGAGACGGCAGCGAATGTCGTGAATAGGCAATTATAAAATGGAGTGGCGAGTGGTTCCACAGTGCCCTAGGTACTTTCAAAATCAATCTACTGAGGAGTTACAGTATTGAGTCTCATCTACCTCAAGCAGAGCGTTGCTTGCTGTGTTACTGCAGAATAGCGCGGCGCCATTGCTTCAGTTGACGGCCGTCAAAGGTCGGATTTTGTGTAGCTAGCCATGGCAACAAATCTTGGGCTGTTCTATAGCAGTTCGTGTCATTGACGGACCAAGATTCTCGTTACCAACCGTTCACATGTCACATTTTTGGATGGGTTGTGGGCTGAGGAGCTGCTCAATTTGCAATTTGCAATGGTCCGGTGAAGCTCCCTCCCCAGCTCCAGCCCCAGTGCCAGCGCCGTGATAGTGGACGGCAGCGGGGCGCTGCTGCGGTGCATGGACGCGTCGCTCGTGGCACAGGCGGCCAACGACGCGCTGGCGGACGAGGCGCGAGCGCTGCGAACGCAGCTGCGTCAAACGGTCCAGGCGCTGGCTCGCGTGCAGGCGATGCGCGCCGCCATCGTAGCCGTGGAGGCTCGAACGAGCAGGCGGTTTTACGAGGGAGTGTCTGTAGCCTCGCTAGATGGCATACGTGCCGTCGCAGTGGAGGTGGAGGCTCGAGTGAGGCAGTGTGGAAACCAGTGGGTCGCAGGTCTTGGTGGAGACGGCGTCGGTGGTTCTAAGAGAGACAAAAGCCCCCTCGCGGCAGAGAGCGTCAGTGTGGCTCGTGGCCGTATCGGTGAGAGTTTCACTGGTAATGCGGTGGGCGACGATGAGCCCGTTGAGGCCGCGGTGCATCGTATTGTGGAGACGCTGGACCTGCCTAATGCTGTCAGCGAATCAGCGCATCATGAGATTGGCCCGGGATCTGACCAAAGAGAGAAAGAACGGATCGTTTCTGATGCGGACGAACTGAAAGACGAGCAAGAGCGGATTCTGCGGCCTCGTGCGGAGTCAGTGGACAGTCGAACTGTTCACCGTTCTGATGGAGGAAAACGAGACAGCGTACTCGTTGTGGGCGAGTCTAAAGACGAGCAAAAGGATGTCAAGCCTGCTCGTAAGGGGTCAGCGAATCAAGCGATTGATTCGGGTTCTAAAAAAAGAGAAAGGAGATTCTGTTCTTGTCGGGGGCGAGGCTAAACTTGAGCAAGTGCGCGTTCCGCCTTTTGAAAACGAATCAGTAGACCATGAGATCGGTCAGGTTGCTGGTGGAGCAGATGTGCTTCCTGTTTAAAAGTTGAAGTTCCGTCGGATCACAACGATGGAGAGAGTCAGAGAGTGATTGAAACGGTGATCGCAAAAGCGGCGGCCAACCCGCCGCCCTCAGGTCAAAGGAGGGTGTCGAGGGACATTGAGCTCCGTCTCTCAACTCCATTCGTGTAAACAGTCGCCCCTTCGAGCACGATTTGCACCAACTACCTCCTCAACTGTTGGCATTAGCCACGCCTAACTGGTCTAAGTCGCTCTCCACAGTTACATCTCCTTCGTCTCCGTCTCCTCCACCCACTGCTCCTGCAAAACCAGCCACCGCCACAACCACCAAGCGACCCACTGCAGCTCGGGCCTCTACTGCTCCCCCACCGCCGAAAAGGCCGCGAACTGCAGAGATCACCAACGGGCCAATGATCACCACTGACGCGCTGCTCGCGCTCGCGACGGAGTGCATTGATCGCTGCCATAGGCTCGACCAGGGTCTCAAGCCGTCCGAGGCGCTCGCCGACCTCGAGCGTGCGTCCTAGCAGATCGGCCAGTTGATTGTCGCAGTTGAGGCCTCGCATCGATCTCACCAGCCGCGAGGACTCGAGCGGATCAACACGGAGCTGGTGGCTCACCATGCACGCCATCGAGCTGCTTACATCGATCATCGAGGCATGGACACCGCGCTCGCTGGCGGTCGTACGCATTGTCTGCCGCGTCCGACAGCCGCTCACTCAAGCCACGATGCCTCCACTCGTCGAAGTGTTCGAGCAGTACGTCGCGTTCCATCTGACTGTCAATCGCACCGTTTATGATTCTATGCTGACAATGGTGCGACCACAGAGCCCTGAAGCGCCAGCTGCCTGGCTCGGTGTCGATTGATGTCGTCCCGCTAGCCGTCCAGAGCCTAGTTCAGGTTGTCGCCGATATCGACCTCACGTGGATGGCGCTGACGCTGCTAGCTTGTCGAGCCAACACGAAGTACTATGACTGGGCAATTGAACCACTTATTCAGTGGGTTCAGCGCGGACTCGCGCCGCGAATTATCCAGTACCAGCTCAATAGAGGCAAGCCACCGGACGACGTTCCCAGTCTGCCGTTCGTCGACCTCGCAGTGGCCATCACCGTCCACATTACGATCCACAGCAACTCGAAAACCCAGATCAGCCGGCTCTTCAACGTGCTAGTCGAGCTCAATGTGCAGTACAGAGGCCGAAGTTTGTTTCTGATCAGTTGCGTAGATTGGTTTTTCCAACAAACGAGATTCTGGGAAAATCCTAATTTTGCATTTTCCCTGCAGCCAATCCAGCGCACTGCTTCAGTCGTTGAAGGCGACAACTCCATCGCAGGACGAGTTTGATCTGGAGGGGGAAGCGAAGCTCGTGCTGAAAGGACTCGCGTGGTTTCTACACAAGCGCAAGCGCAGCCGAGCAACCAAGAAGTCGAAAACAACAAAATTAACAATGCTAACAAACACATTTGTTTTTAACCAATTATGCTTCGCTCGCGGACTGTAACCCTTCCCCTGCCAACCGGTGCAGCTCAAACCTTAGTTTGAGTGCGTGACGTTGGGGCTCCAATGCCAAGCATATGGCTGATTTCACCAAACCATAGTTTACGTTCTTAACGTTTTAAAAAGTGTTCTTCTCGATCAAATTGCGAGGTTTCGGTTGGTATCATTGGTCGTTTTCAGCTCTTTGTCGACGTGAAGGTATGCCGTGTTCCACAATGACCGAAAATATGGATGCCATCCGGTGGTTCATTCTGACTGAAACTGTTTTAGTGGAATTACCGACTGTGACTGCTTATAAGAGACGCGGACATGCAGTAGCCCTCGAATATTGTACGAGACAGGTGGAAATATAAACGCAATATATTATCAGATATCAAGAGCAGAACCCCGTCGCTCGCTCTCTGCCATTCAAAAGAGTCGCTCAGAAATGATGACCGTGTGTCCCCTCCAGTATATTACGGCGTGTTGTTTACAAATAGAAATCAGTGCTACTCGATGTGTGTTGAATCCTGATTGTCTCTGAAGGCGGTGTTGCCTATAAAATGTGTCGCTTATAAGCCGTCACAGTCAGTAATTCCACGGACATAAATGATGGTATGTCGCGAATCATAAACTGTCAACAACAAATAACCCCAAAAAGGAATGTCTCCCACGAAACTTCTCCTTCAGGCCGAGCGACCACCTAAGCATGAGGCTCGCCAACTATCGCCCAACTCCCGTCTCCCGCACCCTGGGTTTCTTCACTGCCATGTCGGTGTTCTTCGTCCTCGACCTCGTAAGCCAGATCGCCTTCCGTCTTCATTATATCTGCCTTACTGGGGTCGTGCATATGCGCAGCGTTGGACTTGTACTTCTTGCTGGTCGTGGGCAGCGCCATGCCTTTCATGTGATACCAATAGGGCGAGACCAGCAGCTGCTCGTGGCAAATACCACACGCGCGAGGCTCGCGGACTTCCACTTTGTCCGAGCAGCCGCCACAAAAAACGTCGCGCACACGTCTGTGCGTGCCCACAAACGCGCTGCGCAAGGCCACGAGGATCGCGCCGCAAAGCGGACAGCTCAGCCTCATGGACAAATCTGGAATGGCGCTGCCTGGCTTGATCTTGGCTTTGACCTTCTTTGTCTTGGCGCCTTTCGAGAGCTGCAGCAACCCAAGCGATTATCACACAGCGTTGTACGAGTGCAAGCAAAAAAAAGCCGCCATGCCGGCCTTGGTGAGGTTGCCACGGCCGGACGCGTGCTTTTTTTCCACCGAGTGGATCTGCGGATCCGTGAAGATACAGCGGACGCCTTGCTGGTCCACCACCATGAGCTGACCGTGCGTGTATTGCCACGTAAAGCGGCTAGACGCCCTGCGCTGTCTCGCGCAGCATCGTCGAAGCCGACCCGCGCTCATCGACCTAGTTATTGTTGTTGTTATACTTGTCGTACTGGCCATCGATGACCGGCTCGGCGGTGAACACGGCTATGGCCGGGTCAACACCACACGCCAACGGGTCTGCAACTTCGTACATAGACGTGAAGATGAAATCCACGCTGCGCATTTTGCTGGCCGACAGTGGCAAGCTCGCCGACGAGACGACCGATGGAGCAAAGCGCATCACGCCCTCGACGCCGTGCAGCGAGATACGCGCAACTTGCACTCGAGGCCATCACATGGCGTCGCTGACCGGAACTCGCGCTCTAGTATCGCCACCATTTTGGCCGTTCGCTCCGGTAGAATCTCGAGAAACGTCACGTCCTTGCCGCGCTCGGCGAAAGTCCGCATCTGCTGCTTGATACGCGGGCTCGCTTCAATCTCGTCCGCATACGTCGAGTCGTCCAGCGGGAAGTTCTGATACTCACTGCCGTGGCCAGGCGCGTCGGCGACCACCTTGACGCGCCGCGCGCCACTGGAAAATTCCATGCGCAGGACCGCGTCCAGTGCGTCCGCGAGATCCTCGGGCTCGTCACCACCGCCAAATGCCCGGAGCGTGGCGATAAACGCACGCATGCTAGCAACAGCGCACGTCAACGGCTTGATCGCCAGGCGCTGGCCGTTATCGCAGAAATCGCGGTAGCCCACAAAACCCAGGCGCACGTCAGCAGACTTGTGGTGGCTTGGACGCTCGTGATGATTTGCAGAACACAACGCTTGGCCTCGTCGATCCGCTGCTGCATGGATCCAGTACAGTCCATCGCGATGACAAGGTCCAACAAGTTGGCCGCCGCGTACTGCAAACGCATCTCCTTCTCGACCTTGGCGATGCAGACTCACATGGCCTCACACGCTGCGCAAACAGCTCCAACGCCGGCGCTTCACGCTTGTTGGCCGCGTGCTTGCGGTGTTTGACTGACTTGCGAACCATCCACATGGTGATGCTTGGTGCTTGCTGGCTGGTCAATTGTATAATAAGGAAACAGCGCTCCGTTTGGAAGGTAAGGCAGTTTGTGGGGAGAAGTGCGAAGAAAACAACCTGTGGATATTCTACCGTGACTCGACACATGCGTTTGAGCTAAACTTTGCTAGTACTCGGCTAACTCTAGAGGGATGCTTGTCTTCACAAAGAAGTAGGGTTTAGCCGTATCCCGTAGGATACTTGAGCAAGCTTGGACTGTTCTCGATCCACTTTTCACGCGAAGAATCAACTATTCATGTGCTCGTGTTTCCGGGAATACTTCTCCCTCCCTTGTCTCAATACCACTTGTGTGCATTTTTTCAAGGGAAGACGCCTTGTTGAGGCTCTTCGCTCCACCACGAACACACTACCCACTCTTCGAATCGCCACGCAGCCACCACGCCGTGCAATGGATCCCGGCGCTGGCCGCACCACGCCCTGCAAGTGGTTTTCGCTGACGGGCTCTTGCCCGTGCCACGCGCGGTGTCCGCTCGACCACATCAAGCTGCGGTCATTCGTGACCAAGCGAACGGTCGGGCGCAAGGAATACGACTCGCCGGCGATGAAGCTGTTTCTCGACCGCCACGACGACATGAAGGCCAACGTGCGCAAGGTGGACCAGCAGATCAAGTGCCAGCACGCGGCGGCCCACTCTCTCGACCTCGTGATTGTCATGGACTGCACGGACTCGATGAAGCCATTCATCGAGGCGGCCAAGTAGTCGATGGTGGGCATCATCGACCGAGTGATGGTCGATCACGCGCAAGCCACCGTGCGCGTCGGGGTTGTCGGCTACCGCGATTTCTGCGACGGCTCCGACCGATTGGCGGTCCAGCCGCTGACGACCAACGTGAGCCGTGTGCGCGAGTTAATCGGCTCGCTGCGCGCGTTTGGCGGCGGCGACGTACCGGAAGACATCCTGGGCGGCTTGCAGGCGGCGCTGGCGATGCCGTTTGAAACCGCGGCCAAATGTCTGATCCTGGTCGCGGACGCGCTGTGCCATGGACTTGAGTACCACGACCGCCGCGACAGCGTCGAGTACCTCGACCAGATCACTCGCAGTCCGGCCATTCGTGGGCAGATGCGAGCGCTGGCGCTCTGAGGCATCGACTTCACGTTCATCGAGATTGTACCGGACAACACTGCCAAGATGGTCGCGATTCTGCAGCAAGAGTGCCGGAACGTGCGCTGTGCGGACGGCATGGACCGTGCGTTCCGGGCGCTACCACTGTCAGCGTCGGGCGACGTTGCTGGGCGCTTTGCCGACGCCGTGGTGGCCTCGGCCAGCTCCTCGCTCTCCACCAGCAAGATGCGAAGCAGCGTTGTGGCGTGTACGAACATGGTGTTGGCCGTGTCGAGTCTGGAGCACTACGGTCCTAGCGGCCGCTCGTCGACCGCCGCGCTCCATGCCATCCACGACGATGCCGAGCAGGTGGACGCTGAAGCGTTTGTGGAGGTCTCGCCAATAGCGCCGCTGGACTGGACGGACCTGGACGCGGTACCTAGTATCCAAGCCGTACGCCATTCGTACCACTTTCGGAACAACCAGCCAGTGGACTGGGCCAATCTCGACCTCAAGCACACGACGCAGCCCACGACTATCAAGCTGCTGCCACACTGCTTTGCGCGCGGCGCCATGCGGGCTGCCCATGCTATGAACGACACGACGCTCGGCAAGCGCTTTGTCGCCAAGATTGACTATGGTGGCGCCGCGAAGAGCGTCGGCTCGGGCGACGGCTGGAGCTTGGCGGTGGACGTGACCACGCAGGTGGTCGCCAAGCGTCTCGCGGTCGAGTTTTCAGTGGCGTCCGCGGCCCGGCAGAGCGTGGATTTCATCTTCACGTCGTGGTTCGAGATCGAAGACCCCGAGGCAGCGACGCGGAAACGGCCCGGCTATGCCCGGCTTCACCATGTTCCATGGTCCAAATGGGAGCTGTTCCTGCGTTGATGACGTGCAGCTGTTCTCGGTGTGGGGAGATTGTTCGAATTGCGCGACAAGAGTTTGTGCGCGCGTTTGCAAAAGACTGGGAGGTGTGCTGTTCGGACTGCTGCGCCAAAGTCGCGGCGCGCAAGCACCGCCGTGTACGATCTGCGCCACGACCGTCGCGGTGGCGCCGTTTTGGTACAACGTGAAGGGCATGAAGCCGCCGACGACCTGCAAGAAGTGCAAGGCCGTGGCCGCGACCATGCGCCGGTTGGGCGGTGACTAGTGGCCGCGGTCGTCGGAGCCGGAGAGGCGTTCCCTCCATCTACATGCTGAGTTTGAACTGACTGTACCTCGAAAGGGTTTCGATTCGCGTTGGGCTGTCTCGAAAGGGTAGATGTGACTGTCTTACAAGGCGAATGAGCCCAGCATAGAGACGCTTCTTCACCTGCTACTTCGTAATTCTCTTCTAAAACATGAAATCACTGTTTAAGCAGAACAGTTTTTTAAAAACACTTTTGTTTTGCATGAACAATGATTTCAAGTCCAAACTATTGGTTCCTGGCATTAGCCAATCAAGATCTCACAATCTGCTTTACCGTACCTTTCCTTGTATCCAAAGTCGCGCGTTGGGTTGTCTGGCGTCGACCACCCAGAACGTCAGGCGCTTGCTCAACCTTACTGACCTGGTGCAGTAGACTTGCTGTGCCTGTTGACTGGTGGCCACTTTGTACAGAGCCAGGCCTCGTCTTCAGCCATGGAATGATCCTGGCGACCGTCTTTGGTTCGTTCCGCAACGCCATGTGGTCTCCAGTGACTGAAGCCGGTTGCCGAATCTTGCTCTACTTGGCGCCACGTTGCCTAGATCAACTGGGCACCATCAGTACAGCAAGAGGCAGCTGGACTGACGGAGCCACTCGTCAGTCAGCCAGATCACTTCAACGTCAAATTTATGAGGAGCTTGCTTTGTCGGTAAATTTCCTCGAATGTCGTCTGAATCAGAAGCGAAGTTTGGAGCTGCACATGCTCTCATTCACAGCCCCCAGAATCCATTAGACCATTCTGTAATCTGCTACTTTCCAGGCACCACAGTCCCCTCTACAGACAGCCACGCCCCCCTCATTCCCACCACGCGATGCTCCTCTCCGCCGTCGCAGCCGTGCTGCTGCTGGCCTCCACCGCCCCCCTCTCGGACGCGCACTCGTACCTCGTCAAGCCTGTGGCGCGCGACAACCACACGCACTCGGACCCGACCAACACGGTGGGCTGTCCACACGGCAAGGTCGGCCCGGTCACGTCGTTCCAGGCCGGCGAAACCATAGACGTGCGCTACTGGTGTAACAACCACAAAGGTGGCTTCATTCGCTGGGCCATGGTGCCGCGCGGCCAGGAATCGCACGACAACTTTGACCAGCACGCGTTCTACTACACGTGTCGTGAGTCGGGGCCCGAGTGTATCCCCAAGAAGAACCCCAACTCGACCTTTGTCAGCGATGGCTCGCCCAGCTATACGATCCCGTGCGGCGACAAGATCACGCTGCCCGACTGGCTGCCGGCGGGCGACTACGTGCTTCAGTGGACGTGGTTTGGCGTCGGAGGCAGCCGCGGGAACTTTGGCTGGGCCGAGCCGCAGTTCCGCTCGTGTGCTGACATCAAGCTCACGACCGCTGGCAAGAAGCCAGCGGTGCCCACGTGTCCGACGTTCGTGGGCGGCGACCGCGTGACCAAGGCGCAGAACAAGCCGAGTGACCAGTGCTTTTACTATTACACGACCAGCATCGACTCGGCGCCGTACCGAGGCAGCGACGACCGGGCCACGGCGCTCAAGCTGTACAAGTTTGGCGTGCCAAAGGCGGTGGCGAAGTGTACTGGAAACCACATGGGTAGCACTAGCGATGGGGATAGTGTGAAGGATGATGCCAGCAGCTCGGACGACGGCAGTGATGAGGGCAGCTACAATAGCGACGGCAGTGCTGGTGAGACGGGCAACGACAGCGATCATGTGGATAAGCCCAAGACCGACATTCCACCAGCGACCACACCCACGCCGGCACCGAAGGAGCCGATGAAGACGCCCAAGCCGGCGGCATCGTGCGGCCGCGAGACCAAGTAAAAGGTGCAGAGACGTCTGGTTGCTTGACAGCCATTTCGCCGCTGGCGCATGACGAGAAAGACCGGGGCGATTGGCTGTTGGCTGCAACCCGTGTCTATCTGCAGAGTGTTGCTGGGTGCGCAGATCGCCTAAATGCGGCCAGGGAGAAGATCACGGCCAGCTTGAACGTCCTCGCGATTGGATTCGCAGCTTGAGTGCCGTCCTCGGGCCAGTCCGCATTCAAACGTGAGCAGCTGGGAGCTCCATCTGCGCAGGATCCGCGCTTACGGAGTTTGCCGGCGAGGAGCCGCTTGGTCAGTCTTGGGCGACCCCGTGGTTGTCGTGATGATCCCGGTGCGTAACGTACCTCAACCGTTGAATCTAGTTTGTACATATTACTCTATCCTCACCACTACACTTTACCTATCGACCTACCGGAACTGATTGTCCATTTGCTTTTGCCACTGCGCGATGGGTGCGAGCCACCCATCGCGGTGTTCCATCTTCTTGATCGCGTGCGCACGCCGTGCCACGAGCTGCAGACAGTCGCCCACGGCGCGGTCTCTCGCCACGCGCCACGTGGAACTGCTCGTGAGGATCATCACGGCGTGCAGCAGGCGCATCACGTTGTCAAACTCTTTGAGCGTCGTGCCACGACCGCACGCGCGTGTGGCTTCAAGGAGCTGTCCACGCAGCACGGTCTCCTCGTTTGGTGACGGCTTGGAGCTGTGCATGCTCACGGCCTGGTCGGTCGGTTTATGCAGCTTGTGCTTGGCGTGCTTGGGCGAGATCGAGTCCGGGTACAGATACAGATACAGACCGTCGCGGGTCCTATAGCGCACACAACGCAAACAGTTAGCGACCATCTCGGGATTTGAAGCAAATTGACAAAGTTTCGAACCAAGCGATGAGCTGCTTGAACAGCTTGAACCGTGAGCTGATCGTGTACACCAGCTCGAGAAACTGCTTGTAGAACATGTCGGTGTCTTCGCTGTGGGGCTCTTTTGCACCAACTCGATCGCCTTCTTGACGGCGTCCGAGGCCGCGCCGATCGCCTCTTACGGCGTCATCGTCCGCTGGCCCTTGCTAGGGAACGCCAGCTGAGTTCTTTCTGCAGCGAGAACGTGCAGTTGGCCATTCGACCGCTTCGCTCCGAGAGAGGCAGTGCCAGCAGCCCATCGGCGATTGAGACCAGCGCTTTAAAGCGAGTGGTGATCGCGTCAGACGGCGAATCTTTGCGCACCGTGGTTGGTGCTTGAGCCACTGGTGTGTTGAGCAGGTTCAGTCGATGCAGTTCCACGTGGAATGAGACGGGATTCAGTGGAATATTACGGCTCTAGAGCTCTTCTAGTTGTATCTCCATAGTGTTTTCGGCCCGGTGTTGCATGAGAAGTAATAAACCATTCGACTCTACTGTTGTTTTCCGATGTAATTCTACATTGCGACAAAATTGTTGCGGTCTGTTCGAGGCTGATGATGAAGCAGCGGACGCTATCCGATGTGAGTGTGACCAGAGAGAGAATTTAGACGCAATGACATCTATTTCAACCAACTTACTCGATGCAGTCTAGCTCACACTGAGCTGAGGTACTGTTCTATCCAGCAAGCAACTCTGGCACATACGACAGCGCATTAGATGAAGAGCCGACGCAATGGGCGTCCATTCCGAAGAGTCGGTGGGAGAGTGTTCGGTCGTGCGTTGTGCACTCTTGAGTCAGCGAGGTGAGCCGTCACGGCGAGGTATGGCTCGACATTGTTGACCACCGGAAGCGCCACCCGCGCGGCACCCTGCAAGAATGCATCATTCTGAAGGGACACGAGCGTCGTCCCATTGGCGAGGAACTGCTGTAGGTATTTGGCGCCAGCATTATATGCCCAAAGCGGCCTCCTGCGGGTGGCTGTAGAATCTGGAGACGACAGCGTCTATGAATGAGCTGGCCGTGATATGTAGTGGTCGCGTTCGCAGCCACGGAGGTGCTTGAGCCGGGTTCAAGCCGTTCGCCGCAGCCACAAACGCATTCACGTTGTCCTCCTGCCAGTCGAAAAGAAAGCCGGATCATCGTCGTCGATCTGGATTACAATATTCATCAAGCTACCGCGACGCAAGCATCACCAATCTTGTGAGCCTGGTACTACAGTTTAACAGCATATCATACACACCACTCACCAATGGAATTGCCGCGCGGAAAAGACGTCGCGCAGCCTCTCGACGAATGAATCTGCCGACGTTAGCGCACGTGACGACGGAACGGACTTCATCCGCTTGGGTCTTCACCTGTCTGCTGCCGCTTGTTGGCGATGCGCTGCGAGCGACGGGGTTCGCCTCCCTCGCTCATTCTCGCTCTTGTCGCTTTCTCCTGTCGCAGAAGACTGACGTGAATTGAAGTATGCGGATTTTCCTGCCCCATGAAACACTCTCACGTGATGTGTAGCACGTCATAAAGATCACTCACGCATATTATCATCATTCATCGTTAAGAACGTGTAACTCGGGCGCCGGTGAGAACAGAGATGACTGGCTCTTTTTTCTCGATAGCTTGGTCGAAGGTTTGCCGTGGCTGCTCGTCCTCCCTCTCTCGTCATCGTCAGTGATCATGACAAGGGTTTGCTTCTTGCCGTATCCGAAAAACTTCAGACGGCTCATCACTCGTTCTGCTCAGTGCACATCAAGCGGAACGTGGTGGCTCCTTATCACACGAGACTCGATGGTGCTGTGCACAACATCGCCAGATCGACACTCAAAACAGACGTGGCGGAGATATTTGCAAACCTTCGCAAGGCGAATGCCCCCATCGCAGCGTATTTGGAGAGTATCGGAGACGAGCACTGGATAGCGGCGTACTTTCCAGTCCCCAGGTTTGGAATTGTTACTTCCGACGCGGCCGAGTCTATGAACAGCTCAATCGCTGACAAAGAGGCTTGCTGCTCATCTCGCGATCTTCATGCACATCACAAGAAAGACCTCTGTTCGGCTGACTACGTTGCACACACACTACCAAGGTCTCGCTGGGACAGTCTTGGTCCCACGCATAGATGCCGCACTCCGCAAGGCCGTAGACAGAGCTCTACGTCGTGAAGTGCTACCTGTATCGGGACTCAGTCCAACTCAGCTATCGCAAAGGCGAAGAGCTGTGTGGATCTGACTCTGAGGAAGCGTAAAGCAAACGGAACCCGCATAGAAGTGTAAGCGGATACTTGGGCATGGGAATCTTGAGTCTCGGGCCTTGGGCTTCGGGACAACGGATGACTTGGGGGGAAAAGGAGGCAACTTGAATGAAAGGTAAAATTGCAACTGATTAGAAATGCAGTCATGGTTCCTGCCGCTGCTCCAAAATGCATTCGAAGGGCTCCTAGAGGTTTTACTCGTAAAACCTTGTTCTTACATATAAAACCTACGATCCTGATATATAACCTTGAGTACTCCGAGGTTCAACCAGGAGACCTTGAACTTGAAGTCTGGTGGGAAGATTCTCTGTGATGTGATTGGTCCCGCCACTCACATGAACCTGGCTGCCGCGTCAGTCGCGTCACCAATCCAGTTCCCAAAGAGCAGAAACCATCATTCGGCACATGATTACTCAGGTGGTGATTGCTCCATACACCAACTGTCTGTGCCGAAATGGTCGTGACATCATCCGATGACGTCACCTGTTCACATATGTATCGGCGGTATTACCGGTATCCGATCGGTAATAGTCACCCATGATGCACTGCGAGGTGATGTGTACCACACACATCTACCTCCATGTAATGGCCATTTGAGGGTCTACACTACCCCAGCAACTGATTCGAGCCGAATTTTGGAAGTCAAGTGCCTCAGCAAGCAAGAGTATCGTGTGATGGATCTGGCAAAGCGGATTTGCTCTTGCGGTTTGTGGGAGGAAATGCAGTATCCACGCTTGCACGCTCACGCCGCTATCCTCCATGGAAAAGAGAACGTATCGTCTTATGTGCACGATGCCCTTCTGGTCTCTTCGTGCAGAGAAGCAGTCAGTGGAACTATTGTCCCAGTCGACGTGGAAGTGTGCAAGCGAGATGAAGCAAGTCTTCCACCAGTTGTACAGAGTGGAAAGGGTAAGCAAAAAACCCGCAGAATTCCAAGCGCTGGTCAAGAGGAAGAGAAGAGCAGCAGTGGAGCGCAGCCAGGCCAAATGAGAGACGTTGGAAGCAGCAAAGGCGCGATACACTGCTCTGTGTGTGGCCTGGGCGGACATAACAGACGCACATGCTCCAATAAGAACGAGGCTTTACTTTCTGATCACTCGGCCGCGATCCAAGACCTGAGAACGTGGCAGTTCGTGAAAAGCATTTGGCGGCTTGAGAACATGTTAGTAGTATACATCCCCGCGATACATGGGCCGTTTTGAACATGCCCCTTTTTTTATCACCAATCCCCCCATCTCCCCTCCCCTGAGTCTCCAAATTTCAGCCATTTCGGCAAAACCCTATTTTTCGACTTTTAGGCTTACACTCACTCTCATGCAATGCTTGCCCACCAATATATTGAGGCAGCAATGCTCAAGAAGGCATATCTTACCACCGCCCGTAATTTACCGCCACTGGCTCAGACGGTTCTGATTCGAGACCTGCCCCACACCCCGACTCAAGCTGGGGCGCTCAAGACGTCTCACATTACCGCCGCACCGTAAATTACCGTAAATTACCGGGTTCCACCCTATCTTAAGCGATGGAAACCTAAGATATAAAAGATGATGATGAACAACATGAACTGTTGCGAAGATTGTGGCGATTGCCTTTATTCAGCTACTCAGTGTGATGACTGTGATATTTTCGTGAATGAAGCATTTGGTCCTATCACATACTTTAACCATTTGAAGAATGAATGCGCTGAAAGCAGTCAGCGTGTATTGG